>JANBPT010000461.1:0-34649 GCA_027575765.1 Tieghemiomyces parasiticus | reverse complement strand
CGCCCCCGTCGGGGGTTGGTAGTAATCGACTCGGTGCCCCGATGGTGAGCCGGGCGGGGGTTGCGGAGATCGCGGCATGGGATAGCCGTTCGGGTTGGACCGGTGGTGCGAGTGCTGTTGGGATGGCTGCTGTTGCTGCGGGTGGTGGTGGTGACCGTTGGGCGAGGCGCCGCGGTGTGGGTCGGCTGACCGGTAGGGACCCTGACCGCTCCCGGTGGCGCGGCCTGATGGTGATGGCGGACGTTGCTGGTAGATTTGTTGCTTTTGGCGCGAATACTGTGGACTGCGTACAGCCACTACTTCAGCCGAGGCTCGACTACCGTTACCACCACCCCCACCACCACCACCGCGCCGTTCGACATCAGCCTGCTTGCGGCGACCCTTCTTACCGGATTTCCCCCCACTCTTTTTGCCCTGCGGCCCGGACTCGCCTAGGGCGCCCGGTCCCCCGCCGTAGGCCGAGGGTGGCTGCCCGGAGGCCAGGGAGGCCGGGAGGCTGTGCGGGGCTGAGGCGGTAGGGGAGAATGGGTCCTCCCCCGCGGGTGCTCCGCCGTCGCTGTAGCCGTATTGATAGTACTGCACCTGCTGGTCGGCTTCGGGGGCCTCACCGGTGTAGTCCGCATACCCGCCGTTCTCTGTTGGGTGATGCTGGTGCGCTTCGGCGGGTTCCCCGCCGTAGTCCCCCGGTTG
This sequence comes from Tieghemiomyces parasiticus, assembly GCA_027575765.1. NCBI lineage: Eukaryota > Fungi > Kickxellomycota > Dimargaritomycetes > Dimargaritales > Dimargaritaceae > Tieghemiomyces > Tieghemiomyces parasiticus. The sequence continues at coordinate 33,959 of JANBPT010000461.1, read as the reverse complement.
GGCGTAATAGTCGGCGGGCCCGTTGGCGCGCGGATTGATAATGGACAGGTACCAGAACATCATGTTGGAGATGAGGACTTGGTGGACGAGCGGCCGGCGCGGATTGGCTAATTTGATATGGGACAGCCGGTAGATGGCCCGCTCGATATGGATCGGGTAGCGGTTGTAGTTAGTGTACCGTGCAGCTGCAGCTGCGCCACCGCTCGCCATACCCCCAGATGACCGGCCTAAGGTACCGGGTTCGTCGGCCCGGTTCGGCAGACCGCCAGCCATGGCCTGTAGGTCATCGGCCGAGTGGCCTGTCGCAGGCCGCAGACTGTCCGGGTGGGGGGCGTCCGACCCTCCATCCAAATCGTCATCGTCATCGGTCTCATCGGTCTCCGAGTGACGGTCCCCGGAAGCCGCCCGCTTGGCCTTGCTACCCTTAGAAAAGAGGAAGGAGATGGGCGATGCCCGCTTCTGTTTCCCGGCATGCTTAGATAGCGTATTGGGTGGGGTGGGCGAAGGTTCGGGGCGGTCCTCACTCTGGCTGGGCCGTCCGCGGATAATGTCGGCGTCGGCCTGGCGACGAGTGGATTTGGCGGTTGGGTTAGCTGGGGCCACGGGGGCCGGTGGAGGGGAAGATTCGGCGTCCGACCCCCATAACCACGACCACGCTGATGACTTTTTCCCTGTGGACGCGGCCAGACTGGGTTTGGCCGGGGGGATGGGTACGGGGGCCAGTGCGGGCGCTGATGGCTGGGGTCGGCCAGGGCTGTCGAGTTCAAGGCGCAGGTCTGGTACGTCCGAATTGAAATTGAGGGTCGACATGCTGGTCTGGTCGGTGGTCGCCGGGGTGTTCAAGGTGATGCGGGCCAATTCGGCGCTCGGGGGCCGGCCGGGATCGGATCGAGACGGGGTTCGGACGGGCACTCCCGTGACCGTGGTGAAGGGGCTCTGCAACTCCGCGGGGTCCTGGAGCGGCACTTCGACTTCCTGGTTAAGATTGACGTCGCTGTCGATGCGGGCGGTGATTTCGGACAAAATGGAGGCCATGGTGCTGGACGACGAGTCCTCGGTGACGGCAACGGGTGGGCCGACGGGCGGCGACGGTGCTTCCGGGCTCCGAACTGACTCATCATCGAGACCCTCGGCGCCGGCAGGACCCCCATCCTCGCTGCGGGAAAGTGAGTCCTTGCGCATTTGCCGCCGCCGCCGGCTCTTTTCGCTCAAGACCGAGTCGCGTCGGAGATTAGACCGTTTACTGCGCTGTAGGCCAGATTTCTGGATGGTCTGGATTACCCAGGTACCGTCACCGGGGTCCGAAGCGAGGGAGCCATCGAAGGACGGTACGGGGCTGGCGCCAGCAGCGGATCCGGTGCCCTCGGGTTGGTCGACCGGGCTGACAAGGGCATCCCCGCTGTCGTCGTCGCGCAGCGTGCGCTGGCGGGTCACAGCGGTGACCTGCTTGATGTTGGACGGTCCCGCCGTTTCAGAGTCGCCCTCGCCCGTCTCGAGGTCCTCGCCGCTACTTGAGTAGCGGGAGAGTACCGAAGGGCGCCGCTGGAGAGACTTGCGCCGACCAAGGGCGCTGCCATGATGGTCAAGCCAGTGTTGGAATTCGTTGGGGGCGATCTCCGGGTGCAGATGGGCGGGAACCCAAACGTCCGAGGCCTGTTCGGCCATCCGCCACTCGTCGGGGAAGTGTGAGTTTATGGCTTCCCGCTTGAGTTCGCCCAGGGCATGCATTTCCTCCCGCAACCAGTCGTGCTGGTCCTGAGGGTTGACTTCGCCATCCTCGGGAGAACGGGCCTCAGCTTCGGTCTCGGTGGGGCGGATGGGCGGCGTCAGTGTTAGGGGTGGCGCGGCGGCCTCCATCAGGGAGGGCGGTAAAGGCGACTCACGCGGAGGGCGCTGGTTAGACTAGCCGGAAGACGGGACGTGGCCTGGTCGACGTTTGGCTCAAGATGTCGAACCGAGTGCCGCGGAGGTACGGTGCAGATGTAGCGGGGGAGGTGATGGCAAGGAACGGGAGCACTGGGGAAGAGAGGAAAATGCCACAGCGGGACGCGGGTGGGGGTGAGACCAGGATGTCAGGGAGAGGGGGAGGGGCAAGGTCCGTCGATAGCGAGTGGGGGGTACCGCTTAAGGCCAGGCCTACGACATGCGTTGGTTTGGGAGAGGGCGGGCAGCAAGTTGGATGGTTGGCGCCGGGGTGTATCGCGGGAGTCGATGTGAGGGGAGGATGGCTGGTTAGGTAGCGGAGCGCGATCTAAATGTCAGGAATCAGGCAGGCAGTGGGTGGGGGAGGGAGGTGGGCGAGCAGCGGCCTATGCCCAATGTGCACCAGACGAGCCAAAAAAAAATACTACTGGGTGTCCGCGCCCGGCACGTCACAGGCCACTGGACCAGTCGGAGGTGGTTGCGCGGCGCGGTCGGCTGTCAAAATAATGCAAGTCAGTGGTCCCATAAACGGGGGAGGCGATAACTTCCCTGCTACCAGCGCTGTTGTGCGGGGCGGGTCGTTTGTGGCGATGGGAGAGCGCAGAATTAGGGGGGAGGCAGGGCTGTGGTCGGAGGCGCCGATGGAGCTATACGGCAGTCAACGCAATTAGGCCAGGCTAGGTCTGCCGCTAACCAGTAAGGGTGCAATGCGGGAGGGCGATAGGCGAAGAGGGTCAGGGTGACCCACGCACTCAGAGGGTGGCAAGGTGTAAATAAAAAGGATTCCACGACGGGAGCAGGACACAGTTGGGCTAACAGTGAGGCAATGTCGTGAACTGGCACATCAAGTACGGAAGGGTGAGGAGGGTCAAGCTAAAGCAATGGTCGGACTAAAAGGGAAAGGATGTGGGACCGCCGGCCAGATGTGTGTATCACGTATGTCACGGTCTATTTCTCAGGCAGCGACGAGGCGGATAACAGGAAAGGGCCAAGATACCGGGTGCAACACAGCAAAGGAGGGGATCCGTGCAGCCCATGGCGCTGGTGGCCCGTCCGCCATCCACAGACGCCCCAATCGGGCGATGGCGGGTTGCCCCGCTCGAGCATGGTCCGTTAATCAACACCGTCCGCGGTGCTGATTATGGCTCCCCCTCCTCACCTTGACGAATGGCCTGCCGCCCCAGGAACTCCGCGGCCATCTGGGGGGGGGGGCGCAGCACCACGAGTACAGCCGTAACCGCCCCTTCTGCACCTCCTCTGCTCCCCTCCCTGGTGTAGTAAAACGAAAAGGCCCTGATCGTGCCCCGCAGACGGCGAGGCAATTGGGAGACTATTGTGGGCCAAGGAATAAGGAGTGGGTGACACCATTCAATCCACTGATCAGGAACCCAGGCCAGGGTGAAGAATGTAAATAATAACAGCGGAAATTCCAGTCATGAATGCTGCCAGCCATTTCACATTATGTAGTGCGCCCGTCAACCGTGAATGAGCTGCCGCACCCCTGGTGTCCAGGGCCCTACCGATCCCCGTCCCTTTTACTCACTCGTAGTGGAGATCGGCTTCTCATATGGCCGCGACTAGGTACTGACTGGAGGGACTCCTGGTCTTGGCCAAAACCTACGGGCGGAAGCTGACCTCCGCTGCTGGCCAGTCTCGCCGCCCTTCTCTCCGGGGACCCGTCCAGGTCCACAGCTACGAGGCTTTACGGTCACGAGCGGAGGAGATGAAGAGCGGTGGAGTAGGGCGTCCATTGCCTCCCCACAGGGCTTCTTGGGTCCATTTGGAGCGTGTCCCATCTCTGGCGTCTCTCCGACCTAGCGGCACACAATTCAACATATTTTGCTTATTTCCCAGTCCCAGTGAATCCCCATGCGCACCTCACATTCTGACCCGCAACCCGCCACCGGTGCAGCCGAGACAGACGTTGTCGGGTCAACCGTGGCCGTGTAAGTCCAGCAGTGTGGCCTCGACCTGCCTCCTCGGTTAACCGACCGTCGGGCGGGAACGATGATGTCTACGTGTGCTGACCGGTTTGGATTCCTCCGCCTCACTTCCCACTCTACCACCGTCCTTAGTCACCCACTTGTGCTCATAAGCGCCAACGATCATCTTACCCGCATTACGGTCCAACACACCCCGAGTCCTCCACGAGGTAAGCCCGGGTCGCTACTCGACGCCGTCTAAATGAAAGAGACCATCCGAGCCCCGACCATGGCCACGTTAGACCCACTACGGTGGCGTTACCATAACCCTGGGCTTAGCTCCTTTTTTTTTCTCAACGCTTGACCCTTGTCTACCCTTCACCATGGCCAGTCTACGGTGCCGTCCTAGGCTCTGTGGAGGGCCGTGTCACCCACCTGCGCAGCGCCTTCGAGCTCCATGTAAGCGAACAGGCCGATGAATTGTCTCTCGACACTGGCCACCTCCTCGAACGGTACGACATGGCCCGACAAGTATTTCCTGACCATGACCTGCTGGGTTGGTACTGCGCGGGCCCGCCCCCGGGTCCTGCAGCCGTGGCCGCCTTCCACATGCAGTTCCGACGTGCCCACGATAGCACCCTGGTCCTTCTGGTCGATCCCGCTCAGCTTCTCACCGAGTCCGCGGCCACCGGTCTACCCTTACGCGCCCTGGAGGCGGTTCCGAGTTCGGAGGGTAGTAGAAGCAGTAGTAGTGATGGACCCCAGTTTGAAGAACGAACCGTCGCCGTCGTGTCTGAGGAGGACGAGCGAATGGCTGCCGAACAGCTCCTCACTGATGCCGCGGGAGACTACCGCCCGGGGGTTCAGCTCATGCAGTACCTCCAGTCCCAGCGCAGTGCCGTAGAAATGCTGCGCACCCGGTTGCAACTCATCCAGCGGTATCTCCGTGACGTCCAGACCGGTAAGTGGTGGGACCAGGCACTGGGTACCTTACATATTGGGCAATAATGACCACAGGCCTCCTTTCCCCGTCGGCCCAATGGAGGAATTAGCACCTAACCACTGCCCCGCCGGATCATGTAACGGCTATTTGTGCCTTTTCCGTTGCTGCAGACCAAGTCCCGGCGGATCCCTCAATTCTACGCCAGATCCGTGCCCTAGGGCGTAACGGACACGTGGTAGACGTACCAGACGGTGGGGACCTGGGCCGGGCCGTCCAGAGCAATACCAATCGGACCCTGCAGGCTCTGTACTTGGGCGGGCTAACTAAGGCCATCACGGCCCTGTACCAGACCGTCGATTCACTACGGGCGGCCGACGGTCATAGCACCCGCAGCCACAGCCGGTTGGATCTTCCTGGCTTCCCTTTGTAATTTCTCACCCCCAATGGTTCCAGATCGGCCACCCTCCAAACGTTTCATCCATTTATAAATCCAGGGCCTTGGTACCCATATCGCATATAGTCCTATAGCAGTAATCGACACCCCCATTAGAACTCACCTAAAAATACAGCTGCTACATTTATTTCTTTTTCCATTCCAAATTATCCAGGACCTTACGGGATCCGGTTCTTAAAGAGAGTGTACCGCTCAATGTTATCCAAAGTAATGCGGGCCACCCGCTCCCGCTTGACCTGATCCTCCTCAGGGTGACTCACATCCTTCTGTAGCTGTCCCCACTCGCGCTGGGCCTCGGCACGGGACACGGACGTGCGGGTGCGGTGCTCCGCGTCGCGGCGGCGGGTCTCAAGGCCGGCGTATCGCTTCCATGCGTACTGACCGAGATTGATTCCGAGCAGCAGCTTGAAGAAAATCAGACATACGTAGGCGGTCAGGCCTAGCAGCGGCCACAGGCCCAGTTCCAAGAGCCACGGCAGAAAGGCGGCGGCCGGGACGACCGGGGCCACGCCGTCGGCGCCTTCGAACCCCGGGGGCGGGGTCGGGTTGTCGTCACTGCCGAACAGCATGCGTAAAATATGGACGGCGTTGCGAATGACGAGGCAGGCAAGGGGCAGGGTAGCCAGGCCGATGCGGTCGCCCACGGCGAGTGATCGGGCTACCCGCAGTTTTCCGGGCCGTGCGGGGGGAGGAGACCGGGGCTTCTCGGGTATCGCCGCAGGGGTAGTTGCAGGGGACGATGTGGATGCCGGGTTAGGTCGCTCCACGCCGACCAGATCCCGACACAGAATATCGGTATAGCGGTCGTACACCTCGGGGCGGACTGTGTTAAACTTCGTGATGAAGGCGTGCTTTATCCAGTCTGCCAGGACCTCGGATGCATAGACTAGGACTACCGGGGTCAGAACACGGGTCAGGACGGCGCGAGCGGCGGTCAGATCGACCAGGTGTGCCACCAGGTGCCCGGCGGCCCGCACCGACCCGGCGGCACGCGGGGTCCGCCCCAGGCCCAGCCAGCCAGCTACCCCGACAGCGTCCAGCACTGCGGCTAACGTATCGAACCACCAGTCGAACGCGACGAACCGCAGCCACACGCCGGCGCCACCTGCGAGTGCCGGCCAGTCCAGCGACCCAAACAGCGGCAGGGGTGCAAAGGAGAAGGGCAGGCTGAGGTGGGACAGATCGGCGGCGGGGGCCCCTGAGGCCAACTCGATGCCGTTCTTGACGGTGATGAGGGCTAGCGACACGCCGATCTGGAATCGCTCCACAATATCTCCGCAGCAGATCTGGAATAGATTTTCCTTCTCGTAGCGCTTGAATACGTTGCTCTTGATTTCGGCGAACTGGTTGCTGAGCAGAAGGGTGAGCAAAGAGTAGTCATACGAGTTGATAGTAACGTTGAGGGCCACTAGGTAGTAGAAAAGGACCATGGCATGCAAAAACATGTAGACCACGGCTACGGCGGTGTACCGGGCCACCCGACGCCACCGTCGCCACTGCTGTCCGGGGGTCCCTTCCCACCCCTGCGGGACTCCCGAGATCTCGGCGAACAGCGTCTCGAGAATGTCGCGCGACACGCCCGCTAGCAGCCGGTCAAACACTTCGAGTATCTGGAAAATTACGTACACCTTGATGGTGGCCTGGCCGCGCACGGCGTGGTAGAGTTGGGCCGAGTCGAACCCCTGGAGCATAAGGCAGCACATGGCCACCAAGAACCCACGCATCAGGTCACACCGTTGGCTAGGGAGGAGCCAGGCCCGGCGTTGCCGCGCTACATGGTCGGCCGGTAGAAACGGACGTCGGGCTACTGACCACAGGGCCAGGGCGATACGTGCGGGTAGGATGGTGAATACGTGGAGGAAAGCGTCCAAGGCTACCAGATTGCCAAACAGCATCAGTTTTTCGACCTGGCGAGGGATGCGCAGAAAGTTTCCCAACCGCTCGCGCTGCACCTCTGCCGTATCGGCGTGCCCGTCCGCCTCGAGCTCAGCGTGAACGTGGTCCCATAGGGACAGAAAATTGGAGTCGGCGGCCGGTGTCAGGGCCAGTTCAGCAGGTGGCGAAGGCTGCTCGGCGGGGTACGCGGGCGGGTCGTTGGAGGCTGGGTGTGGTTCGCTGGAGGCTGGGTGTGGTGCAACGGGCGATGCAGGCGGTTCGATAGGTGACGAGGCTGACTCGGCGGGCGACGAGAGTAGTTCAACATTGAGTATCGGTGGTCCCACTGGGGATGAGGGAGGGTCAACTGAGGACGAGGGCGGTTCCACTGGAGATGAGGGTGGTTCGACCGGGGACGACGGTAAGCCGGCAGAAGCGGGCACGGCGGGCGGGTCGAAACTTGTTTCGGCAGTCGTCACCTTGGGGCGAACCGGCGTGGTTGGGCGGGGGGCATCCAGAACGTCCATGCCGGAGGCCGTAATGGACGATGGGAAGGTGCAAGAGCTAGAGGTACAGCCCGCAGCAGAAAGTGAATTCAGGGCACCAAAAAAGATATGATGAGCGCCAGTAGTAGGCTTGGACGACGACATGCGACGGTAGGCGGTGTCGGTGTCCTGGTAGTGCCCCAGGCGAGAGCTGCGTACGCCCCGCCTCCGTTCTTTCCTCCCCATTTTTCTTCAACTTTGTTACACTCTATTGCCCTGCTGTTACCCAGTGAACTTCTACACATGTAGCCCTTGTCTAAGTATGGCTGGATAGCCGGTCCCGCTGCAGGCCGTGGTAAAATGAAAATATAATGGCCTAAAACCTCACGGCTAAACAGCCACTTGGCCATTTCCATCTGCCAACCCCACATTAGGAAAGTGGTGCCAGTCCCTGACCGTACCTGGCTTATTGCAGAAGGGCTCCAAGTGCCCTGAAGAAGGTAATTATAAACTACCCACGATGCGCAGTTGAACAGCATCCAACTGGTCCAGTCGATGGGGTATTTCATAGACAGGGTCTGTAGCCGGAGCTAAAAAAAAGCGACAATGCCCAGGAGATGTGTAGGATATAGCACCATCTCCACGTCCTTTAATTATGGATCGCCGCGACGTCAACCGGCGTTGGTACCACCTCAGCGGATCGTGGTGTATCCACCTTTAAATGTCTTGGGGGCCCAACTCAGTGGCCATATGACGTTCATTCCTCAAGTGGGGGAAATTTCGGCAGCTACTGGTACCGGCGGACATCAGGGGCCGGCTGCCCTCATTGGACCAGGGGGGAGGGTTAAGGCCTCTCACCAACGGTTCGATCTGGGTACCGGTCAAGACCATCAACGGTTGATCGTCGAACGTAATCACTCGCTCGGCAGAAGCTTAGCTCGGGCTGAACGGCTACAGATCAGGGTGTCAACCGAAATAGCCGATGCCACAGCCGCCTGACAGGTAGGGTGGAGCTCCCAGTCACCTGGGGCCAATCCTACCGCCGGCAAATTCAAAAATATTCCGGTCGGGTAAAAGGGGCCTGACAGACACTCCCAACAGACGGCTGCGAGCTGGATGACTGGCCTCCCTTGTTTTTAGACGAATTACTCCTCTGGCCTCCTCGGTGGGCTCCAGGGACAGTTGCTCACGACTCCCCGCGTGTTTACCGTGGCTCCTCCTAATCTCCTCCAGCGCATCTGCTTGTGCCGGGGAAACCTACGATAGGCACGACCGGCTTTATCAACGTCCGTCCGGATATCCGATCGCTGACCGACTTCCCTCGCTTCTCCCTCACCCTTTATGCTAATTTATAATTAGAAACCGCCCTGCTGATTGGCTGCGGCTGCTTCTACCAGGGCCCTTTATTACAATGTAGACGGTCGGTTTTAGACAGCCATTCAGTTCGTACACAGTGCACTCCCTTACGCAAGCCGCCGCCGACCAGGACCCCCCCCCACTTTGTCAGTCAAGAGTAACCGTAGGATTGGCACATACGGATTTGGTCGCCATGACGAATTATCTGCTACTCCGGTGCCACTCGGTATAGTATCGAGCCAAGGGGCTCTAGAGTGCCCTAATTTTTGCTATGTGACGGCTTCTGCACCCCCCCTGCTTCGCCAATCCGCCTTGCCGGCAGCCAGGACAGCTGTCAACGACTTCGGGGATATAATTTAGAAGGACCGGTGATCTTTTTTAGATTGATGCTGGTCCAACTCATACCGACTGTGCTACCCATGCTCGGCGATCGGCTGATATTGAGAATAAAACATTATTGATAGTGGATAAGCCAACCTGACCACTTGTTGGGGCGGCCAAGGTGCTCATATACCTGGAAACCTAGTTCAGGCCGGGAGCCGTGAAAGGTAAGGTAAGGGTAGATTGAGCAGCTGTGCGAAATAGGCCGGGTTCGTCAGAGAATCGATTAGAGCGGTCTCTCCTCCTTGGTGCATGGAAATAGGCACACCATTTCCTCCTTCTACGTCGATCCGGGTGGGTAGACCAGATCTCTCTCACCTACCCTTCTATCTGATGCTTGGGACGATTCTAGTCGCCCAGAACAGATGTATATATATACATGGATCCCGGCTGGTTTTATGCTATCAACAGTAGCTCAGCAATACATCATCACTTGATCGATTACATCCCGTCGTCGCCCTATTTAGTTGGCCACGTAGAACCCCCGTGACACCGAACCACAAGTTGCCACCCTTTTCAACTTAAAACTTTCTCCCCAACATGGTTCGCTTCACCGTCGCCTTCACTTTTGTGGCCCTGGTCGCCTCGGTATCTGTTCTCGGTCAGGCACCCCCAGTTTCGGAGAGTAAGTATCGAACGATGTAACCTTCATTAAACCCCTCACACGACGGGCAGTCAACCGACAAGTCGGATTTCTTACTCTATCGACTACCCCAGGCAACCTACCGGACACCCCTCCTCTAATAGATATTCTTACATCTGGCTTAACTACTATCGGCACCATTCTCCCCCGCAGACCTCCCTGTCGTGAGCACCACCGCGAACAGTGGCTATTCGTTCTCCGTCCCTCCGCCTCAGGTTTCGGATCCTGGCTATTCGTTCTCCGTCCCCCAGCCTCCAGCTTCGAATCCCGGCTACTCGTTCTCCGCTCCCCCTTCTCAGCCCGCGAATACTGACGTCCCGGTGACTACGTCGAACGTCATCACCGCGGCGCCTAGCCCGACCACTCCGAGTGGCGGCGGCGGTGACGGTTCGTGTGCCTCTAACGCGGACTGTCCAGCCGGCGCGTGCTGCTCGCTCTGGGGATTCTGCGGCTACGGTTACGGTTACTGCACCGGTGTGTGAGTTTCCAGTTGATGGGTCATCACACGTCTGGACATTCCTCACCCCATTTTGTGAGCCATACTTACTGATCCCACCAGTAATAACCTAGGCGGCGCGTCTTCACAACCGTCACTTGCTTCTCTACTTTTTTTTTACAGTCCATGGCGAGCATCCTATTCACACTTTATGTTGTCCATTACCTCCTTTGTTTCAAGCGTTCACTTAGGAATACATCATGTCAAACAACTCAGACAGCGGGTCGGAAGTGAGATTAATGTTTCTACGACAGAGATGAGCAAATCACATCAATCCGCTAGTGTCTTACATCTGGAGGCTCACGCCGGTCTAGGCTCCGTTGCGTCGGAGCGGAAAGAAAAACAAAAGTAAGGTATGCGTGCGGTAATCCTTGGCCAACTGTGACAGGCCCTCCCCGCCACATCCGTCGGATAAAGACAAGGCAGGGCCGGACTGGACACAGCCACGGTCAGAATATATGCCTAATACTCTGGACCTTACGCTTACTTTTCCTATTCTTGGACTATGGTGCCCGTTAAATGATGACCATAAATTGAGGAGAGGGGCGGGCGAAATATTATTAAAGGGGTATATGGCCAGACAGGTGTAAAGACATGGACTATTGAGGAGCACGATGAAAGGTCCAAGCAGTAGAAAGTAGGGTAGATAGAAGAAGTGTAAAAGTAGAATCATGACGATATGAGGGCATGTAGCGATTACCAAGTAAAACGAAGAAGTAAGGGATGGTCGAATGCTGAATTAAAAAGGCACAAGGGCCCTTGGGGCTATAGTGTTGAATTCTTCTAGCCAGGCTGGAGCGAGCGCCTTTGGCTTGGCCATTGTTGTTAGATTTGGGAGGGACGACGTGCTGAGAGTAAAAAACAACTACTACTTGATAGGGTTAGTTTAGATGAAGGTTCCTACTGGTGGTTGCAAGGAAAGTCGAGCCATAGGCGCATAGATGTATGTCTGCTGCCCGGTTATGTACAAGAAACAACCAAACAATATTAATTGGAAGGGTGGGTAGTTTAAGGTATGTTAGGCACGATTCATAGACACTACACGGTCCAAAGTGGAAGTCTACTCGAGATGGATAAGGCCAGCCGCGGAGGTAGGAATTTCATTGTTCCGGCATACTATTATCATTCAACATGATGTGGTGGACGTAGCTGATAAAAAAAATGGCATGCAGTCTATGTCTAGTGCCCGTAGCAATACGAACACGGCTCAGAAGATAATCCGGACTGGATGGGCAATGAACAGCCAAGGGTGACCGTAATCGTCATCCATCAAGTACCTCCTCAGAGCAGCCGAATCCTCAGGTTGATCTATTAGCATCCGAACAATCCACAGTTCAGTCATGGGTGTATCACCGTCGGACTTTGCAAGTAAAGCAGGGGGAGGGGCTGCTGTGTAGAGCATCTGCCCAACAGCCGCAATCTTTACGGCTAAATATTTAACTGGCAGAGTCTTACCTGCACTGTATCTTCAAGCCACCATGTAGGAGTTACCTGCTTAGGGGTTTGACCCGTCAGGAACCAACTTTTATATCCTCCATTTGTTTTCAAGATTCAGCATCATCTCAACTAGCTAGAGTGCTTTCCACACATGGCAGATGAATCGATAGACTAAATAACTACCGAATCCACCTATCACGTTTGGTGATGCTAGCCAACAGTACGCCTCTGCTAATATGGACATTAATGCCGGCCATCCTTCATGGTTCGCAACTTTTTCAAGAGGCGCCTGCCCATGGCACCGGCTTGCACCGTGCTCTCAGATCCATATTCACCAAACCCTTGCACCGGCTTAATCTTCAGGGAGTTCGCTTTACGGTCGCCCATCACGCGCACGTTCATCCACAGTTGTTTTCGATATATAGATTACATTATACCCTGGCGTTGCCTACGGTGTGTTGTTGCTACCCCTCCACACCACTGGCTTGCAGCGCCAAGGCCGTGGCGCTTACTCAGCCTAGTTTCTCGCTCCTGATTTTACCTTGTTGGCACGGATAATGGTTTAGCCCAGGCGTTGCTTCGACGCCGCTTTTCTCACAATATCCGAGTAAGCTGGAAACAACTCTTCGCCGCTTCCTATTACTCTATTTAGATTTAGGTTGCCAAGAGAGGCACACACAGCCAGCCAGGGGAACCAATGAACCATTTCGGTAGCCATACCAGCGCTGCAATGCGTTAATCTAAACTATCAATCCCTAAATAAGGCCGCGGCCTGAGGTGGTACGGCGAGGGTAAGCTGATGATGTGGTCTGTGGGTGAACAAGAGGGAGGGGACAGCCCTGTGACCGGTTTAACCTCACTGGCCACCCTCGCTTCTTAGTTTAATCCAGTCTCTCGTCTTCACATCTTACCGGCCTCGGCGACTCGTCTGGGTATAAATACTTAGCCACCAGCACCCGTTCGAGTAAACAGTATCAATGCTACGACCCCCACCGCTCTACAGCTACCTTCAATTTCCCAACCAAGCCATATCGTTGCCTTACCATTTCCTTTAACTAACGACTTCCCTCATTCGCTCGTCAACGATGGTCCGTGCCACTGTCATCATCGCCCTGTTGGCCCTCACTGTGCCCGCCCTTGTCATCTCCCAGGACGCACCCGCTGACGGTAGTAAGTATAGTGCCTTATAGTATCTAAATCACATTACCCCCATGCCCATTCGGTGGCTTGGTGTCCTTGAAAGAATTACAGGGCGGAGTGTATCACTTACCTATAAAATCCTCTACCCGCTCATCGTTCCTCCACGCTGTTCTCTCGCCTCTCACCTACCTATCTCATTTTCCAGCCTGCGACGCATCCAGCCCGTGTCTCAACGGGCTATGCTGCTCTCCGTGGGGTTACTGCGGTTCTGGCGATGCTTATTGTGGCGCCGGTTGCCAGAATGGACCCTGCACTGGTGACGACGCAGGCTCTAGCTCTGCTCCCTCTGACGGCGATGGCGGTGACAATGATTACTCCCCGACCAACGAGAGCACCGACGGCACCTGCAACGCCGATACCGTCTGCCCTCCGAATACCTGCTGCTCCCAGTGGGGCTACTGTGGTTCGGGTGCTGGCTACTGCTGAACAACGTCAATTCCCTCTACCCTTATATACCTGATAGATCAGGTCTCCATCGGGTACGACAACGATAACACTCCCCCATCTAGCTATGCTTTTTGTTGAATGCCCGCCTTCGTTGCCCGGTAAGCGGATTTTCTCCCAGTTACAATTCAGCTTCCTCGACCAGCCCTCGTGTCTTTTTCGCTCCTATTTTACCGCCTCCGTCACGACTCTATGACTAACGACTCAGTCCTGTAGTCCGATTTTGTTTAATAAACTGAAGATACGGTAACTATATGTATGAGGGTATGATAATAAATATTTGGAATTAATATTCAGTGAACGACGTGACTAATCTAGCGGCCGCGGTAATAATTACCAAGTCGCCCCACTACAGGGCGGGACAGTTTAGGTGGTAGAGGCTGGAAGCCAGGATCAAGTTGTGATGGGCAAGCCCTTGCCAACTGAAGTACGCTTGCTTCTGGAAGTGACTGAGCTAACAAATGTGTGCCGTCAGGGGTGCCATGACTACGTGAAAGTCGACCTACGGCAAGTTCCTACGCCACAACGCTCGCCTTCAAAGCTGGTAGCGTAGCTGATGTGAAAACACCTAACCCCAAGCATGAGGCCTGCTTAACTACCATTACAATCGACTGTATAGTGCGGTACCTTCGCCCTACCGTGCGTGTGGGAAAATAAAATATATCACGTGATAAAATTTGTGTCACGGTTTGTTTACATTGTCTGACCTCGTTACATTGGAGCGTCGCTGGCAGGCCGGTCCGCCCACTCCACCCTTTGGTGAACGAGAACCACTGTGGTGGTACCAGCGAATACTAGCGCGTATGTTATCCATATTGTGACACTTACGGTGGGCACATTTGTTCATCCAGGCGCCATTGGCAAATTCACCTCCGCTCCTAATTGACGGCTAAGGGTTTAACCTGCTTTATCTTTGTTTCGAAACTATGCCGTCCCCTCTTTTCCTATTTCCTGCCGCCGCCATAAATTTTATAGGTTCTTATTCGTCGTTCCTTACCGGCCTTCCCGCATTGTGTGAACCGTTCAGCCACATCAACGGTTCAGTCCATTGTCCACCACCTTATCCTGCTCATTGACACGCTTCTCCATCCCAGGGGGCAATTTGAGCGGCCATGGATACCCCAGAGCCGAAGCGCAAGATGCGCAACTTACGTCGTAAGAGCGTTCCCGTGCAGTTCTTAGCCCAGCATGGTAGCCCCACACCAGGTTCCAAAGAAAATGCCGACGACTCGGACAGCTCCGACATGGAGGCGGCCTCTAACCGTCGGAAACGGCGTGCTTCCGTAAGTAGTATGGTGCAGGGAAGGCGATGAATAACATTGATAAACCTTAACCCTGTCCTATGCGGCCGATCCTGACCTGACTAACGAACGCCTGGCACGCACTTTGACTCTCTACTCCTTCCTCTCACCAACGCCGCTAAATTATAGGGTCCGGCTTTCATGCCGCAGCACGGCTCTAGCGTCACCAGGCCGCGTAAAGTACCTGCCTCCCTGGCCGCCAAAAAAAATAGCCAGGCGTTCACTAAATCCACCACTACTTCGAAAGCCCCTGCTGCTCGACCTGCCGCCGGTAACAATTCCGACGACGAGCTGGGTACAAGCTTTCTCAACGCTGAATCCACCTTCGATTCCACCATCATGCTGCCCACGCCCATCCGGCTGGGCAAGTTCACGTCCGAGAATGATACCGTCCAACTAGACACGCCGCTACGTAGCATTCTAAACCGCCACGGACCCACTACGCCTATGACCATACAGCGGTAAGCGCCTAATTTTAAAAGTGGCCAATTCTGCCGACCGGATCCGCCAATGCCTTCAAACCCCCCCCCCTTTATCGTCATTGATGTGCCAGTGAACGGTATTGACACTGGCATGGCCTGTTGCTAATCCGCCATCGACTAGATGCACCATGGCTATTCTACACCCCGATTTTCCATGTGCACTCTTACAGGGATGATCGTCGGAAGAGTCTCATGAACCGCCGGGTCAGCTTTGCGGCGACGGCACATGTGCGGTAAGTGCTGCTAATTAATACTTTCAGTGGGGACTGTCAACTACTGAGATTCTAGCGACATCAAATTCGATTTTCCACTACTGCCCAGCTTCATTTAACCCGGCAATCTAACCTTTTCGCCTACGTCCCGTGGATTACATATGTTGCTCCGCCATGATAACTGCTACGCATCGTTAAGTCTCTTCGAAAAAGATAGCGGCGAGTGGAGTTCAACATCGTCGTTTGCTGAGTCCAATCCCGGCTCGTTCGACAGTAGCATGGTCGGTCCGCCAGCGTCAACAAACCGACCAACGTCGCCGCCCCCACCTGAGCCGGTAAACCAGTACGAAATGCCCAACCTCACTGCTACACAAACCCCCGCTGAGGATGAACTCACCCTAAACCTATCACTGGACACGGGTACTCTACCAGAATTGGCCCAGCCGCCGGCACCCGTCGTTTCCACCGGCTTGTTGAATTCTGATGGGCGGACGTCGTCAGGTGGCCCGAATACCATCGTTGGAACCGAATTAGAACCCTATACGGAGCCGGATTCTCTGATCCTGACTTTGACCGACCCGCCACCGGCCATGTGGCTGGGCGACGCCGCAGAGGCCACCGGAAGCGTCCCGTCGGTTGGGTCGAGCATGTCCCTGGTTTCGTCAGACCCACCCAGCAACCTAAACATCTTGACCAGCCCGTACCACCCGCCCA
Source organism: Tieghemiomyces parasiticus (assembly GCA_027575765.1). Taxonomy (NCBI): domain Eukaryota; kingdom Fungi; phylum Kickxellomycota; class Dimargaritomycetes; order Dimargaritales; family Dimargaritaceae; genus Tieghemiomyces; species Tieghemiomyces parasiticus. Next base: position 17,691 of record JANBPT010000461.1, on the reverse strand, counting down.
CCGTACCTTCTCCGGCCGTCCACCCCTCTAGGCCGACGAGCCTGGACAGCGACACCAGTGTCGATGAGGATGAGGATATGAGCCTAGTGACGATGACCTTGCACCGCTACCCAGTGGAGCCACTACCTGACTCGGTTCTGCCCCCTTCCCTGACGACACCTGCCAACGAATCCTCCCCGTCGTCGTCTTCCGAATCTGAATATGAGGCCACCATGGAAGTGACCGAGTGTGTCGGTGGCCTGACCAATTCGTCCCGGGCCGTGCCCCCACCCGCCTCTCCGGCCTCCGATCTGACGATGAGCTTCGTAGATCGGTCTGCGCTGGGCGACATGACCATGGACATGACTGAGTGTGTCGGCGGTATCGTTACCCGCACCCTCTTCTCCAGCAGCTCACCCCTGGCCAGTGCCGTCTCCGATACCCCTCTCCTACCTACTGCTCGGGACAATGACGAGGAAGCTCGCCTCATGTTAAAGGAGGACGATAGCGACGATGCGGATGTATCTTTAGCGATGGACCTCACGACTTGTGTACCTCACATGATACACGTCTCCCCGCGCACCACCCGGCGGACCTCCCTGCGCACGCGTCCCGCAACCGGACCACTAGAATCACCTGCGGTCGATGATACCGAAGAGCTGGACGCTTCAATGGAGGTAACCCAATGTATTGGTGGTATCCAGGCCATTGCGGGGCCAACAAATGCCCCAGCCCACGAGTCCAGCGGCGACGAGGAATCCGAGCCGGCAGACAATGATGACATGTCCATGGAGGTCACGCAGTGCCTGGGCGGCATCCAGGCAGTGGTAATGTCGAGCGACCCGCCTTCCGAGGACTCCGGTAGTGACATGGAGGAGGCGTCAATCTTGCAGGTGGACGCCAGCTGGGCTGGCATCATACAGGAAGCCAGCGTTGGCACATCACGCGTCGCCCGGCTGTCGCCCGGGTCAGCCAGTCAGCTCTTTAGGCTCTCCACGCCCTGGTTACGAGCACCAGAGGACCCGTCCACTACCATGGCCGTCCCGAACCTTGCGGAATCCACGTCCCACCCACCCCAACGTCCCACTAGCGAGGCCGTCGGTAGTCCGCCTTCGCCTCAAAGACCCGATGACAATTTGGTGGATCAAAGTATGGCTTCAGATGACTTCATGGTGGACCCTGATGACTCGCTCGCCGAGACCGGTTCTCCCATGACCCCCGTTCTCGAGAAGGCCGGCCGACGGGCGGCCGCAGCCCGGCGCGCCTCGATGCGAGATGGGCCAGTCCGCGCCTCACCATATGCCCAGAGACGCGCCACACACGCCGGTGGCCTCCTGACTCACCATGCCATCGATAGTACCCCACCCTCGGCTCCTAGTACCTTACCGTCAACCACTCCATCTATTCCCACCGCCACCCCCAAGCCGCGCACGTTGAGCCCGCAGCTCCCATTGACTCCGTCCCCTGTTCCGGCTCGCCCGACCAGCGTCACCCCAACGCCGACACAACGGACTCCACGCTCGGTGGTACTGGAGGAAGGCTCCCCTCAGATCACCCCGCGGTCACGCCGCCGTAGTAGCCTACGTCGCAAGTCATCCCTGGCGGAGTTCTCTCCCACTCGTCCCTTACTGACGTCGTCGCCACCGTCAGGTTCACCCTCACCGCCAACCCTGAGCCCGGTGCGGTCCGGCCTGATGGTGGAGAACGGGGCGGAGAGTCACACCGCCGTTCAATCAGCTACTCCCGTTATTGCCGAGCCCATCCACCCTACATCAGCTGCTCATCAATCGCCGTCGTCACCCAAGCCCATATTGACCGAACCCTCGCCGACTCCGTCTGAGCTGCCACCACAGACGGTGCCCGGGGCAGATCAAATGAATGTTGCCTCACCCTGGAAACCTGTCGAATCACCCGTTGCCTCCCCTTACCGATCCATCAACTCAGGGGCGCTGCGGGAGCCTACCGTTCAAGAGGTAAGTCTGCGATCCACGGTGTGTAGTTGTACACCGCCTTCCCCTCTAATTAACGTTGCCATCCCTTCAATCGGCAGCTACCTAATCCCCCCTTCCTTCCATTGATGCCCTTTCTCCCAACTTCATCGCACCCACCAGCCTGCCTCGGTGGAACCTGTATCTCTGACCCAATTCCTCGAGATGACTGGGATCCAGTTTATCGACAGTCTGGATACCACGGTGATCCAGCGTCCGCCGGCGGAGGCCCCTTCGGCCGCTGAACTTGGTGATCTATCCCCTGCTCGGCGCCTAGGCGATCACGCGCGGGTCACGGCAGCCCTGGCGCCAGCTTTGGAACTCTACCAATTTCTCTGCACTGACCTCACCGAGAATATTCGTAAGGGTACCCAGACGGTAGCCAAGCTAGACGCCGAACTGCGCATCAACAATCCGTCGAGCGTCCTCGAATATCTCCTGGCGCCGGAATCCGAACGGCTCGGTCTGGAGCTATATTTTAAGCAACTTAAAACCCACGCCCGCCTACAGTCCAAGCGCACGTGGTACACGTGGCGTGCCATGTCCCTGGCCCCCGTCCTTGATGCCTACAACCGAACTCTGATTGACTTGAAGCGGGACCAACAGGCAATGGGGAATTACCGCGTCGGATTGACCAATCACGGCGCGGCGCCGCTTCGCCGGTACCGTGATCGTCTTCGAGACCAGGTCCGGCGGGCCCAGGAACGTAAAACTGCCCTGGCCCGCTGCGATCAGGAGGAATTGGCCCTGCTGCAGGAGAGGATAAACGCCCAGGCGGCATTGGTCACAACGCGGCGAGATGAGCTCACCGTTGGCCGTGCTGAACAGATGGCCGTGGAGGCTCGGATCCAATCCCTTCGGGAACAGGTCGAAGCGGCCCACCAGGCGATCAACACGGCCAAAACCACCCACGCTGCCCACCAGACCATGACGGTAACCGATTTAGTTCTTCACCGCCAGACGCTCACCGCCCTGGCTTCGCTCCACCGTGTTACGCTGACGGAACTGACTGCTAGTCACTGTCAGCTACTCTACCGGCAGGCGCTCGCGGTCCGTTTCCACCGGTCCCTCTTGGATTCCTGGCCCGATACCCAGAGCGGGGTCGATCTGACGCTTCATTTCGACCAGGTTACCGACCAGGCCGGTCAGACTAGTCACCCGGGGTCCGGCCAACCAGACCCGGACGCCGACACTTGGCGGGCCATCCTAGACGATCTCACTTCACTGGGCAACGACGGCCAACCTCGATCGCTACCCGTTCGCCTCCGTTCGGTGTTTGACCACTGGGATCGTGTCGAACGCCTGCGTGACGACCTCCAGCACCTCCGCGCCCGGTTCCGCACCACCGTTAGCTACCTTCCTGAGACCCACCTGATCTGTATCCGCGTCCTCTTTGTCGCCCACTTTCCACCACCCCCGGTTAACCCTACCGGTAACTCGGCGCCCTCACCATCACCGCCATTGACGCGGCACCCTGTACCCAGTCGCTTTTACGTGGCATTTTGGATGCGCTCGCCCCTCTCGGTCTACCCGCCTACGAATCTCGAGTGGGAGTTTGAGAAGGTTTACGGCGACGTTACGCCGGCTGATCTCAAACCTTACATGGCAAGCAAGGCCTCCCCGAATCCAGCCCGGCGCCACCACCTGACGGAAGTGTGCGGCCGTATTGGAGACTTCCACGCAGGCCGGACGTAATTGCGACAGACTGGAATTGTGAACCTACCCCTCCTCCCCCCATACTTACCAAACTGGTCGCCACAGGCGGTCCAGGGCTAAGGAACCCGGCCACCTACCTTGTACCTAAACTTTATTTAGATTCCTTAATAAGCCACAACTTTAATAGAATCTGGCTCCTAATTTCAAATAACAACCAGCTGTGGGTGTATACATCGCTAACCTCAACAGTGTTTAATACTGCCAAAGCACCAATTGGATGCACTAGGCATCATACCGGATTTTAGGACGTCTACGGTCTGGGAGGTAGCGGAAGAACCCATTTCAGCTGCCAGTAGCTCCATCAGGCATGGCTAACAAGTGCAAAGATGTTGACTACTTTGCTTAGTACCCTTTACCAGGAACGCTAGTAACCGTGGATCGCCGCATTCAACCGTTTAAGGAGGTGATGAGGCGAGCATGATTGGTAGAATACTAAGGTAGGGATCAATCAGTGTATGCGGCAATAATCTCCTACAGATAGGTGCAATCTTTCAGGGACTGGGCTGACCTACCTCTTGTACTCCGGCAAAGTAGAATACGTAAATGACAATAATGACGGGAGGCTGCTCTTCAGCAAAGAGGGGGGAGTGGGCGGAGCTGCTGTCCTCGCCTAGCACGAGTACAACCAACTGCGCAGTCTCTTAGCGGGTCTGCCGGGACCAAGTCTATCGTGGAATCCACGGGCGTGCTAGCCATGCTAATCGGAGCCGGCTTCAAGGTAATCGACCTGAGTCCGCTGGCCTTTGACACCGGCTACAGGCATCTATGGCGTGAATGCTGGGACGGTAGCACGCCGTAGAGTTTTAAAAGGCAAGAAACTAGTGCTCATCCTACACGATACTAGGTCGGGTTTGTTTTAGGATAGTTTATAAGCAAAGCAAACGGTGCAACACACCGCAAAAATCGAAGGCGAACAATGTAAACCACTTGCTAGATCCACTACAACTACAATAGGCAAACTCTCAGTTTGGTCGATGGTACGGATGAAGCGCCATCCAGGGAGGGTTGTCCTAGATGCCGTTAGGTATCGGCCCCCGCACTTTCCTAAACAGAAAAACATGAAACAGATAATCAGAAGAGCGCCACTAACCGCGCAAATAACGTATTAGTACAAGCACCGCCACCAGCGGGCGCAATCGTGCGTGGTAGGCGATAAAGAGTATGCCACCACGGGTGATAACAAAATTAAGGCGCGCGAATTAAATCAAGAGTTGAGTATACCCAGTCTAAACGGTTGGCTTCACGAAACGCAGTCAAGTCTCGTCCATAGTCTCCCCTTCCTCCTCTTCGTCGTCGGTGAAAAAGTCGTCGTCAAAAGTCGCGAGACAACCCTGAAGCTCGGAGAAGGCAACCCCGGTGAGTGCTAGGGCATCTTCTAGAGAGAAGGGCTGATCGATACATTGGGACGCTTTCGATAGACCGGTGAGGGCCACGAGGGTCGGAGGTAGACCCACGTTGGTATGGTCGAGTAGAGTCAGTTTCCAAAATTCTAGTGATTCATCAAACAGGGCGGGCGACGGTTCGGTGGACTGCCTTAGAGTGGGACGATCGGGTTGTGAACATGGGCTGGGGAAAACAGAGGCATTCGGGTAAGGGTGACGGGCGGAGGGGGTGACGGCAGATGGTGGGGAGGTGGTCGGGGTGATTACGGAGGTGAGGTGTACCGGCGATCGTGGTGACGACTCGCATGGGCTAGGGTAGTCAACGGCGACTGGAGCGGCGGGCCGAGTGGGCGTGGCGCTGGTGGACTTGTCGAAGGCTTGGCAGGGACAGGCCAGGCACTTGAGGAGTTCTTCGGCGATGGCATGGGGGGTGACGACAAACATATTCCACTCGAGTAGGTCAAGCACGTGCTTCTCGGCGGCCACGATATCGTCCAACGTGCAGTCGTACATGCCCAGAAACTGGGCAAAATCTGAAGCGGCCGGGGTATAGCCATCCTCGCAGAATTTGGCGGCCAGGTACAAACAGGTGACGGCAATGAGCTGCTGATCAAATGTGGCACCGTATGAACTGAGTCGGGACCGACAATTGGCGGGCATGGTTATCTGCTCTGCAATGGCCACGCGATCAGGCCAGGTACCAAAGGACGGGATGGGTTCGACTGCGAGGGGCGGCCGGGCTGAAGTGTGCGTTGGGGCGGCCCGGGTCCAGGCACTCGATTGGCCGGCGCACCGCCGACGGTGGATGGCGTCAAAATAACGATCCATGTAGTTGATGGCGATGTAGACGGTTTCGGAATGGTACTGCAGGTTGGTGTGGTCGTTGATCTGTACGATACGGTTGACGAGACCCAAGCGGACTGTGGGGTCGAGGCTGGACAACCGTGCCGGGGCGGACGTGTCATGATTGTCAAGAAAGTGGGCATCCACCGTGTGCCGTGGAGCCCGGTCCAGCAGCGCGCGGAGAGCCCGGGTGGGGACGGCGCAGGGACAAGGCGGAAGCGAGGCCGGGTGGCATGCAAAGCTGGGCGGATCTAGGCAGCCGCGGCGCTTGGCCGGAGTTTCGCTGACGATCGGGGCTGCGACTGGTTCCAGTCCGGTGATGCGGAGCTGGGAAACGGTGTCATCGTAGATAAAGGACAGGCGTTGGCTCACGGGCGGCAGCTGGGCGGTGGCCTGGTGGGAGACGCGGCGCTTGCGCTTGCGGGTGGCGCAGGCCAGCTCACAGGGAGACATACCATGGTGGGGGCTGGCCACTGAGGGGTCCGCCACAGTCGACCCCTTGGTTACCCCAGTCGAGTCTGTGGCATCGGCCGCGGGAGTTCCAACCAGGGTGGAGGCGAGGGATACGGACGATCGGATAGACAGGGTGGACGCAGCCTTGCGTGGGTAAAGGCGCGGCGGCGAGTAGGTGAAACAGGCACCGACGGCGTGGGGAAGGGCGGCCTGGAGCGAGGTATCGACGGACCATGTGATTCCTTCCAAGGTGGCATCAGTGAAAACAGAGAGCGGGGGAAGCAGTCCCGGGAAGGGGCAGGAGAGGCGCTTCGCTGGGGCGGCGGGTAGAGGGTCCAGGTCAAACTGGCTGCCCAGGAGGTCGAGCTTGTCAATGTACGCGTCGCAGGGAACCGAGACGAAGCCGCTGAGGGCGCGGGTCGGCCGGGTCTTGAGCGGCGAGAAGGGGTAGCAGGAGGCCGGCAGACACACGGGCGGCGAAGGAGCGAAGCCCGCCATGATCGGATCAGGACAGCAGGACGGGGTGCGAGGTGACTAGTTGATCAGCCGGAGGTGGGACGACGGTATGCAACAAGGGGAGAGAGCTGGGGTGGTAGAGGCGTACGAGGATTAGCAAAGAGCCTAGGAAGAACGCCAGGGAGAGAACACAATTGAAAAAGGCGGACAGCCCAATACAGATCAAAAGCGTGGAAAAGGCGTAAACGGCGCACGACAAGGTAAGGGATGCTCGGTAAATAAGAGTGGGAAGCAAACAGAGTCCTGGACAGATCAAAGGGCTGCAAAATAAACTGGATGAACGTGTGAATAACCGATGCTAGAAATAGCTGCGAGAAGGGGTGTAGACGGAATGTTGCTGCTGACGGCAGGGCCTTGCAAAATCCAGGGTAAGCGCACGTAGCTCCCGGCTGCAAACTGTATGCGGTCACAGCTGTCGTGAGTGTATGCGACCGAGTGACGCCACACAGAGCTGGAGGTGGTGAATTGACGGTACCGGCGTGCTGATTACAAGTGGCGGGGAGGGAGAAGCAGCAGCAGCGTCAGTGTATGCTGTCTGATGGGGCTAAGAGAGGTTGAGACCCGAGGGGGTGGGACGGGTGCAGCGGGTCAACGCGATAAGGGGCGTCTGACGGCTGTTCAACGGTCTGGCGCGGCAGGGACAGGTAATGGCACCGTGGGCAGGCAAAGAGAGGGTTGAGCCCACGAGTGGCTAAAACAGAGCGGCGCTGGTGCTCTTTAGAGTGAATCACGTGAGGGTTTCTGATTACAAACTCCGCTCAACGGTGGGCTGAGTCGGCGCTGCTTTACGGCGACTGGAAACCGGTTGGACGGCTGGGGGTCATACAGAGAGCTGGAAAAGAGAATAGAGGTTGCAACAAGGGGATTGGTCACCGTAGGGTACCGGCAGGCAGGAGAGAAATGTGAGCGTGCGTTTGGGGGGGGGAACTCGAGATCTAGAGGGCGGCCTATGTGGTTATGTAGAATAAAATTAGGGGGCGATAGGTATAGAAGCGGAAAGGGGTGCGGGCGGTACAGAGACTTAGCGAGCAAGCGTCGAGGCTCAGAGAGTCGGCTGCGGTAGACGGGCTAATTACAAGTGTACGGCACAGAAGCTACAAGGCGTTGAAAGCGAACAAGTAGGAGAGGTCATAAAAAAGGCTAGCGAATATGTGAGCGGGACTTGGACATTAGAAGACTGGGCTCGGGATGAGCCAACAAATAGCGAATAACGGTTAGGGGCGTGAAGGGCAGTAGGAAAGAGTGATAGCGTGCTATAGAGAGGGGTTAGACTAGTAGAAGGGACATGAAGCAGCGGGAGGGGGTTAGACTGGATATACGGGTAGGGATATAAAGGGCGTGGGGGATAAGGGATTATAATGAGACCGGCACCTCTAGCTCGGAAGTTCCACACAAGAGCCGAAGGGACGGACGGGCGGGGGGCGAAGCGGGGTTATAAAGGTAGGGCGGAGCTCAAAATTTTGTTATGGTGCGCTGCACATTGTGGGAGGTGGAGGGGAAGGGGTGGGGGGCTACTTTAGCGTGGCAGGTGGGTGGGAATCTGCTGGCCACATTCCCCCTTTCTTACATCATGTTTCCCCACCGATGGAAGCGGCCAGCGACCCGCTGTCGTTCGCCGCGGGGGGGGGGGGGGCGAGGCGGGGCTGTGGAGTGGGAAAGCGGCTGCCACATTAGGGTTAGGTCCAGGCCTGTAGGGGAGATCGACCCTGACCAGGATGTGGAGAGGCGTCAAACGTCCCGCTCGCCCACCGTTTCCCTTCCACGTCTGTTATGACTTGCTCATCGACGGTGTTTATCCAGCCCTCTATTCTCGGGTTCGCTCGGGGTTGCCCGCCAGGATTTCGGATAAAAGGTGAACCGGTGATCTGAGCGACCCTGGCTTTGGGCGGATAGGCGGGAGCCCGCCAACACGGGTCAGATCGTGTTGGCTAGTGGACGGCCGCTTCGGCCCCACCGCTGCCTGTACCGTGCGGCGCGGCTGGCTGAGAACCCCACGCCGAAGCTACTGGACGAACAGCCGTCCACCCCGCCTTCCCCTGCCTGCCGTCCGCTTGCGTGCAAGACTAGACGCCGACTGCCAGACAGGACTGGCCGGCCCTTTAGTGCGAAGCGGCAGGGCTGCGAGGGGCGCCAAGGGCTGTGTGGGATGGCCTGTGTCACCCTTCTATCCGCTGGACCACCCCGCCCTTCTCCTTCATAACACTTATCCATCACTAGGGAGTACAGCAGACCCTCTTCACTCTCACAATTATACCACTCGTCTCCGTAGAGAACAAGTGAACCCGACCAAAATAAACAAGTGGGTCTAATGTTGGCGAACTCTCACTGGGCAAATTAGGGAGGTGGGGGTGGGCAGAGAGGCCAAACGCGGGCAGACTGGGAACGTAAAATTAGGAGGCGGGGGTAGTGAGAACCCCGCTGACTCTCCCCCGCACGCGCAGGGCAACACCTCTGACCACCCAGCTTGGCGCTGCGACATGTTGTGGGCGCGCAGGCAAGTAAGGGTGGGACCCCAACTGGTACCAGAGGGCAGCCTCGCTGGTCCGTACATCCAAGTCAAGCAGGGGTATTCCTAGGTCACGGTCAGGCGTCGATGTCCTGACAAACAGACCTATTCCATTGGGGCCCTACGTTTTGGCGATACGAGGAGCTTTAGCCAGCAGCGCCGCTTAGATGAGCCCCTTTGTCCCCTTCTATCGGTATACTAAAGATCTGGCGCGCTTCTTGTTTACCTCCGTTTCATCTCTGGCCGCATGGATTTATCTGGAGCCTTTCAGGTGACGTCCTCTCACTAGCTCAGAGTGACCCGTCACTTACCGAGTGCGACTGGCCGTGCGAAACAATAACAACGAAATCACCCGTCACCCATTGACAGTACGAGGCGTGGCGTCCAAGTGAATCTTCCTACTCCCCCACGGTGCTCGCCTTCCTACGGCCACACCGCACTCGTCTAGCCCATCTTCAGGAGACCTTCTCAGCTATTCGGCAGGGCCCGCTGTTCCCCAGTCAGGGCTCAGCCGTGTGATGTATCGTGTTTCCCAGCTCGCCAGCACTCTCCGCCACTGATGTTCTCTCGTACCTTTTAGCTCTCACCGTCCAGGCGGCCAAGGTTGCGTCGGCGTCACCCAAATTGAAGTGATTGGGAGAGGGTAAGCTAGGACTATGCAAATCACAATAGACCGTGAGTCAGGCGTGGCAAAGCGAGGGGGGATAGTAGGACAGGTAGCCCGCTCAGGTGGCGCAGGTTAAGTATAGACAGTGAGGTGATCGGATTCCTTCGCTATCAATAGGCGCTGAACTGATTAACGTTGGCCTCCGTAACGAGTTGGAAGCAGCAACCCCACTCGACAAGGACTGACGGCGATGTTGCTGTAACCACACTTCCTTCCTTCGCGGCTAGCTCCGGTTTAGGGCCCGCTTAGAAAAGGGCTCCAGTCTAGGGTCCACCACGGCAAGGATATTCGGCCATGGTCCCAAGGGCATTGTCCGGGAGACCCCTTTCCCCGGGCCCCTCGCCTCTCTCCCCCTCTATCGGCTGCCAGACAAGACCACGTTTACCTTAAGCGCTCTTGTGGGGGAGGGAACAAATCGACCTGATGCCCAACCAGATTGTTGTCCAGCCTTCCCCAATGGCGTACACAGGCTGGTGATTATACCGCCAGCAGATGACTGGACCCGCGACCGCAGTGGCTTCTCTACCGCCCTGTCCAGTGCTTCCGCTTGAGCCTGCAGATCAAACAAATCCGGGCAAGTGTGTGCCCACCGTTCCACCATTTCGGGTGTCGCTACAGTCGTTCACTCTTCGCCTGTTTATGTTTTTAGCTAGAGCGGGTCGAAGGGACCGGCATGGCTTCCAAATAGCTCCGCTGTACTACAACGGCCGATCAACATGTGTGAAATGGGCAATACTGATGAGACATTTCAAGTCAAGCGTGTTCTCTCCCCCTGCGACTCCGCTATGCCCCTCTGCTTCTCGCGTATGCGTTTTTACGTTGCAGAAGGAGGCAGGTGCCAAGATCTACCCTCTTGGCCCAAATGAAGATCGCCCTCTATCGAACATAGGGCGTTGATGAGGCTCGTTTTGGGCGACCCCATCAAGGCAGACGAAGCAACGGCTAAGGAGGGGAATGCATCGACATTCGATAAAGTAAAGCGGCGTTGCACTGAATCGAGAGGCCCCGATACCTTCATATAGCCCCTTCTAACTGCTCCATCCCTCGACAATCCCTACCGCTTCTGCTTGTCCTTTGCCATCAACCCCCCCCATATCCAGCGGTAACAGCCAAAAGCCTACCTGCCGTCTATGTCCTCGGTACAAAATTGACAAACCCTGGCCTGTTAACCCATTACCGCCCCTTCGGATCGACAACTTCGGGAGCTCGCCAACCCAACGAGGTGTAAGGGACCGGACCAAGTAACCTTGATCCAAGTCTGGCGATCAAGGCCGCCGGGCCGGATAGGACACCATAATAAGTCAATCGCGAAGGTAGGTGCGGTTATGACCGGCTCACGCCGAGTGAAGGTTTTAATTGCGGTCAAAACAATATATATGGTACATGACCTGCAGGGCCACCCTTAAATTAAAAATAGACCCGCCGCGTCGTGAGGGTGAAGGGGAGCTGAGGTGGAGCTGAGCGTGCATACTCCCAGGGGGGGGTGGGAGACAAAGGACGGAGAACAAGTTCGATCAGGCAACCGATGTAGTGGCCGGGGCGACCCTACCCTCGAACCGACGTCTCCGACGTAGACTTGAAGAGTGGGTGAGGAAGCCTAACCCTGAGGCTCGCTCGGAGCGTCGGTGGATGGCCGTGTCGCCCCACGCTACGTCTACCGACGGAAGTTTAATCCAAAGGTCACTTTGTTTGCCTCCTCAACACGGAACCGAGGTCACTGGAGCGGATGCGCGGTTCCTCGTCCTCGCCAACTCCTCACCCGGCCGTCGGGGACCCATCCCCGACGCTTGCCGCATTGCTCCCAGCCTCTCCTACCGCCCGTGCCAACTTAGTTCATCAGGATTCAGCACTTTCCGCCTCCGCCTATCCCCGACATTCATTCGTACCTCTCCTTCCCCACCTTGCCCAGCTCCTTTACTGACATGGTTCAGGTCTTCCACAATGCACAGGTACTGCCATATCGCGTGACCCATATACCGCGGTTGCCAGCGGTTCCAGTGGACCTCGACCAGTACGCCGGCCACATCCCGGTGACGGCAGACGGCCGCGGCCGCATCTTCTTCTGGCTCATGGCCAACACCACACTGGTACCCGATTTCACCCAGACTTCTAATCCGCACCGCAAGCTCATCGTGTGGTTCAATGGCGGACCCGGGTGCACCAGTCTGGACGGTGTCTTTCTCGAGAACGGGCCATACCAGTTCACCGCCGACGACCAGCTAGGGTTTCGCGAGTGGAGCCTGACCCGCCAGGCCGCTATGCTATACGTCGACCAGCCTCTGGGGACGGGGTTTTCGGACGCCCCCGTTGAACAGTATAATCGCAACTACGCCGATGTGACTGCTACGTTCCTCACTTTCATGGCCAAATTTTACTCCCTATTTCCCGAGCTGCGCACCGCCGACCTGTACCTCGCTGGCGAGAGCCAGGCGGGCGTGTACATCCCTTATGTTGCCCGCGAGATGTTGCGCCGTACCGACTTGAGCGTGGACGACCACCCATACTCACTTAAAGGGCTTGTCATTGGCAGCGGCTGGCTGGACCCCTTAGTCCAGTACCCAGCGGTCCGTGATTTCGTCCGAGCCAAGAACCTTGTCCCCGCCAGTGCCGTCTCCAAGATTGACCAGGCGTTAGTCAGCTGTCTCCAGTCCTACGCGCGCGATCCCCCGCGCATCACGGTCCCGGCCTGCGAAGACTATGTGAACCTCGTGACGGAGTCCTCTTCCCCCGGGCCTGGCCAGTGCTACAACATCTACGACTACCGCCTGGTGGATACGTACCCGGCCTGTGGAATGAACTGGCCCCCGAAAATCCACGCCTTTAATGCCTACTTCCAAGAACCAGCCGTCTGGGAGGCCCTCCATGTCAATACCCGTGCTCCGGGCGCATCATCCCTATCGTCAAATGAGACTCTCGCTTGGCCCAAATGGACCGAGTGTAACAGCCAGGTGGGCATCCAACTGGATGGTAGCCGCGAGCCGCCCACAATCGGCTTTTTGCCGGACCTCCTGACCCGCGTCCCGCTCATCGTGTTTAACGGTGATAGCGACCTCCTGTGTAACTACCTGGGTGTGGAGGCCGCCCTAGCCCGGCTGAACTGGGGCGGCCAAGTCGGGTTCGGTGACAGCGAGGGCGCCGTCCGCACCTGGCGGGTTAACGGTACCCCCGTGGGATTGCACCGGTCAGCGCGTAACCTGACCTATGTCCGGTTGCTCAATGCGAGCCACATGGCTGGGGTCGACCGTCCCATGGAACTGTATGACCTGTTTGCGCGATTCACCGGGGCAGATTCCCAGACTCTGCCCTTCTGGTCCGATATCCAAGGCTTAGTAAGTGACCCCCCCCCGCCCTCCTCCCTTATTTCACGGGGCGATATGGTCGGCGGCTCTGAAATTCGGAACAATGATACTCGTGAGGACCTACCAGCCGCATTACCCACTGGCCCATCACACATCTCTTCGCACTAACCACCACTGCGAATTTTTCTAACCCGTCCCCTCTGTCTCCCACATGACCAAGCCTCGAGCCGGTGGTGACACGGGACGGCCAACCATTTCCCGGCGCGCCAAGTTCGTGTAAGTCATATCACGGATTGTCCGGGCTTTAGCCCACTCGTGATACTGTGGCCACGATATGAATGACTCCCACCAATTTAAAACTAAGCCTAACTGTTACGCCCTCCGGGCGCTTACTTTACCTTCCCAGTCTCGGCAGCCTAGGGATCACCCTGGTCATCCTACTGCTATTTGCCTATGCCTTGTACGTCAAAGCCCGACGGAAGAGGGTCAACCTGGCCACCTCGGACGAATATCACCAGCTGGCCGACCGAGACCCGACCCCGACCCCGGATGGCGACTCTGACACGGAGTTCGGATCAGGTGATCGCTCATCCCGGGGAAAACTACCCCGGACCCGCATCAATACGGTGTACAACGACGCTCTCTCGCCCGCCACCATCCGGACCGCTCATGACCCGGTGGGCGGGGACATTTACGCGTTATCAGAGCTCGATTGCAGGTAAAGTGACAAGCTATGGCATCTAATGGCAGGATAGGCTATGTAGCAGGGTAATCATTGAGGCACTTATTTATTTACCGGGCTGTTTGACGACATGAGCATTGGCCGGACTGCCTTGATGATTAAGGAGGTCTAACCTCGCCAACCCCACTCCCGATCATATCCAGTTTTGATCTCTCCGATGAAGAGCGCCGGGGGATTTAGCACATTGGGCGCCTTTGATTCAGCCATTGCAGGGCTGACCAATGGTGCCTCCCACCTACAAAGCCAAAGGTCGTTGGCGAGCGAATTACGCTCACGGATGAGACTTACCACCGTCGAATTTGTACAATAGACTAAACGCAAGTGTAAGGGCTATCGTGAAACTTTCTAGCTTAGGGACCAATGATCAATGCGCAGGAGCTCGTTCTCTGTTGTTGGGCACAACGACGGTTGAATATGTCTTCACTACCAGCGTAGGCTGCAAAGACTCTGAGCTGCCCATTAACGTTGGCACAAAAAAATGATCTGCGCAGACGGGGAATCGAACCCCGGTCTATCGCGTGGCAGGCGATAATTATACCACTAAACCATCTGCGCTTCACGTGATCCTGAGTTATCAGCGTAAACTATCTATTATACCGTTCATTATTTGCCATACATGACTTCATACCAATTCGCACACTTATCCAGCGGGAAGTCGGCTCGGCTACATCTAGGTAATCGGATTGTGTAAAAGGATGTTTCAGATGAATACTTTTTTGTTAGTCGCATTTCAAAAATCATTCGACTACAGCCACACGGCACCAGTTAAGGATCGTAAAGAGGCCCTTACAGGCCACCGCCGTTTTCCCATGATGCTTACCTGCAGGGACAATAGCAATCCGCGGAGAATTTATCATTGGACGGCAAGCTACCGTATAGCGTCAACTTCCGACGTCAGCAGCACTTTCCCCCTCCCCTGCCACCAACTGCAGCAGGGTCAAATAACTGCTGTAGAGGGATGGTCAGGCCGTGACTGCGCACATAATGGTGCACTAATACTTGTGATATCATACGTTGCCCGTTGGTTTCGACCCTGTCATCCTCCGGGGTAGCTGGGTGGGTTAGCAAGAGTGCCATTGATTGCGTTGGCTTATTGTTTTTAAAAGCAGCCTGAAAAGACCATTGTGATGCACCGGTGCCAACGGAAACCATAACACAGACGCGCCCTTCAAGGTCGGATGGTACGATCTTAAAATAGATCTGGATGACTGGGGGGGGGCTGGGTGGGTGCGAACAGAATATGAGGCGCGAATCAGGTGGATCGGCCACCGGTATAGAAGTCGCTTGGCGGTCCAATCCGGTCGCTGCGGCAGACGAAATGGGATTTCCGATACCTGGAGACTGTGTCTGACCTCTGACAGTCTTTCACTGCTTTTCCGACAATTGTACTTCATGGTGGCTGCCAGTGAATGAGTTTGCGATGCTGGGCTCAGCTGCTGACCACATCATCGGTCGACCTTCCAGGTCAGAGTGGGAAGAGGGGGGGGAATCTAGTAGTTAGTTGCTGTTGTCAATCTAGACGAGTGCGAGTCAATCCGGCTCCTCATGTAATCGGTAATCACTCTGCCGACTATTACTCAGAGCTTCAGCATCGCAGACGGTAGTGTCGCAGATAATGTTGATCTGTGAGTTTCTGGCATGCGGCTAAGGCAGTGCGACGGGAGAAATAGAGAAGCGGAGAGAAGTCAGCAGCGGTCAATTGGGCATGTTAGCCCCATTCGACCGGTAAAAATATTAGCCCTGGAAGCGGTTAATTTTATTGGAGTACCAAACGAAGTAATGGGAATATATCGACTACATGACGCCCCAGTTGCTACATTCAGGCAAGTAGTAATGTGTCACAGGTATCTGTTTCTCCTACCATAGTTGCAGCCGAAAGTTCGTCATGGCAACACAGTTTCCCTACCATCGCATTTAAGGATCACCCTAGGTCGAGGATGTGACACATAGTGGTGTCTCTCTCGTGTTAAGGATCGGTTCTATCAAAGAGACTGGCCGCCGGGACCCTGCCCTTTCTTGTTAATGGCTGGGCCGCGGCTCTCGCCCAAACATGGTATTATCCAATGCCATCCTAAATCTAGATGTTATGGCATTATACCTTGCCCCGACCATCATGACCATGCACAAGCCCCCTAATCTCCTGCCTGGGGAAAAGGAGGCGGTGGCGGGATACCCGTATTGTCGAATGGCATACCCTTTTCCACCGCTCCCGACCCGAGCCACTTCCTTTGCTTATTGTTTTTCAAGACGCCACACTCCTATGCCACTGCCGGATTTATTTTAGGTCAATGGGATGTTTCACAATCTCGGACCGTAGCTTTATCTGGTGGTCGGCTGATGATGGGCTATTGCGGCGCCTGGGGCGAATAGGGCTGGACATGATCCTGATTTAGAAAAAAGATCCGGTAGGAGCTTTCCTATCTGGGGGAGGAAGTTTACTCGCCTGCACGTCACCATCTGGGGTATGTAGACCTACTGTAGTCCACATCTCCTGAATGCCTTTCGCTATAGAACCGTAGCCATGACATCGTAAGCAGCCAGCGTGTTCCTTTGTGTCCGCGTTTTATCAAAATTGATTACGTGAAGAGCGGCGAGTTTCCTGGCAGTATACTGTAACCTAGGCCAGTCGAGCGATCCGAAGGATGGGAGACGGCGGCTTCACCACAACTCAGGGACGATCCTTGGCGATGACATCCTCTCGATGTTGGCCTCGACCATACACGCACTCCCCGTTCCCTAACCACAATGCTTCAACAGGGTTGTTGACAACACGACTCTTGGTGGGACTATCCCACCAATCTTCGTCGGGTAGTTTATCTCCCTCTGTGCGGAGGATGGATGGCTTCCAATCGTCCGTAATTGGCGGAAATGGATATGCACAGCGGTGACGGTCGAGAGACCTGACGCTAGGATCTATTTCAGGATCCTAGTGAGATCCGCTGTGAAACCACCAGTTGGCTGATGTGCCGAAGTGTGTATCACAGGTGGTCACGAAAACTGGTAGTTCGTAAGTTCAGGCCGCTCGGGGAATTACAAACCGTCAGAAGCTAAACGAAGAATACGAAGGGGGGGAGGGTAGGGTTGGTAGGCAAGTAGTAGCACTGACTCTACCTTACCACCCCTTTGCACCAGTCCGATAGAATTAGTATAAATCCCCGACCGTTCCCCCCTCTCTTTCAAAAAATCATCATCAGCATCCACCACCAGCCTGTACTCTACACTGCTCACATTAACGCTTCGGCCCACTCCCCCAGCATCGTTTACGCCGTTCAGTTTAATACTGACATCCTAATCTCCTACCCCACCCACCACCACTAGTCCTTTCATCATGGTCCGCTTCACCGCCCTTCTCGCTCTTGTGGCTCTGGCCGCCCCGACCTTCGTTCTCGCCCAGGGCGCCTGCTCTGCCACCGCTCCCTGTGCCGCTGGCCAGTGCTGCTCCAAGTGGGGCTTCTGCGGTGTCGGTGCCGACTTCTGCGGTGAGGGTTGCCAGGGTGGTGCCTGCTCCGGCGGTACCCCCGGCCAGTGCGGCCCCAACGCCCCCTGCGCCGGCAACCTCTGCTGCTCGCAGTACGGTTTCTGCGGTAACACCGCCGAGTT
>JANBPT010000460.1:0-34652 GCA_027575765.1 Tieghemiomyces parasiticus | reverse complement strand
CTCATCCCGTGGGCCATTCAGAGTGGTAGTCGGGCCAAGCTTTATCTTAATGTCATGTACGAGGAGCAGTGGGAGACGGCTCTGGTAGACCTGCAGCGCGAATTGAACATCGTACCTGCGCCAACCCCTTTGGTATCGGACGATAAAGTATAAGGTTTATATCTCGTTGGTACAATATATATTTATATATATATATATATCTCTCGTAAAAGGCGCCTAGCTAGCTTTTAACATTTGCTACCGAGTCTAGAGCTTTGGTCAAAACCACTAGTTCGGAGCCTTCCTGACGGACGGCTTCTTGTAAGCTACCGACTTTGCGTGCGTAGAAGCCTCGATCTTGCGCTTCTTAGCCTGTTGTAGTCCTGTCAGCTGCTGGCGGAGTAGGTAGAGGTACTTGGCCTGGAACGCCTCGTAGTCGGCCGCCGCGACCTGGGTGGACAATTTCTTGTCCCCGCGGACGGCCCGGATTAGTAGCGGGTGGCTCTGTTCGTTGCCCGGGACGGCGGCCAGAGCGTCAGAGCGGGGCTGGAGGGAGGGCGGGGCGGTGCGTCTCTCCATGGGGCCACGCTGGCGTCGAACCTCGGAATCGACTAGCGTATGGACATAATGGAGGGAAAGAGGCAAGGCATAAGTTACCCGAAGGGGAGTTGGAGCACGCCATGGTTGGCGATGGTCACTTTAAACAAGTTGGCAAGTGTTCTCGTAGGCCTTCACTTTAGCAAGTGATCACTTACAGCGCTTGGTGGTGACGGTTACCGTACTGCTGTCTTTGTTGGACTTGCGGAGTAACCGCTCGAGGCCGCTCAGGAACTGGTAGTGAGGCGGGGGGTATTAGGATGTATGCTTGGTAATGCGTTAGTGAGGAGGCAGGCCGGTTTGGGCCGAGTGGTTTAAGTGGCCCGGTCTGGTATAATGCCTCAGCCCCTCCGGCGCCACACGACGACGGACTGGATGCGAAGGGAGGCGTCGGCACCTTAATTTGGATACAGAGTACTCACGCCAGAGTTATCGACGAGCATGGTTACAGATTTGCCTAATTATGAAACTAGTATGCAATACGAACGGATGGAATGATGAACCAGTACAAAAAGATGGCCTAGCAAGTTGTGGAGAAGAGAGACAGGGATGCTGGCTTGAAATTGGGATGGACAAGGTGGTGACACATTCCGACTGCCAGGTAGATAGTAGCTAACTGGCCCATACGGCCCGACGTAAGGGGAGTCTAATGGTAATCGACGCGTACTGGTAGCCCTTCGCGCTCTGGCCACTTTTATTCTTTTTTCTTCCACACATAGCTCTCAAACGAACGTATCAAGCCGCGGGACAGTATCGAAGGTAAATGCCCCTACTGTGTGCTATTGCAAACGGGAACGGTCTGGCGATAGCCCATCGGTAGGTCACTAAATGATTAGTGAAACACCGACTCGTCCCCCGGGTACGTGGGCGACCTGGTGCGCCGCCACTTCCACCGGGATCCGGTAACCCAAAAGGTAGAGCTCCGCAGGGACGCCGGTCGGGTGATGGTGGTTTCAAAGTAAATCTTGGTATACACATCGCGGAGAATCACGCACCACACGGGGTCGAACATATCGAGCGAGTAATCCCCGCGCAGCAGCAACTCCTCCACAGTGTCCACGACCTCACGAGGTAGCGCCACGCTCAACGCGGAACCCTTAGCCACGAAGCGCTGGTAAAACATTTGGTACGAGAGGCACAGGAACGAGTGATCACGGATAGGGTAGAGGTCCATGACACAACCGCTCGAGTGGCGGTGACCGCTACTGCTGAGGCGACCAGCACTGGTACTCGTGGTACTGTGCGCCGCGGCCATAGCCGACTGGGCGGCAGGTACATAGAGCCGCCAAGTTTCGGCAAAGTTGACATAAATGCCCATCATGCCTTCGGTCTGGGTCGGTATAGGGGCGTAGGGTGCGACGTCCTGGAGGACCGGTGTAAGCGGCAAGGAATTATCCCTAGCGTAGTCACCCGGGGAACCGGCCAACCCGGTGCCCATAGCCCCGGCTGCGATTCGAAAGGACCACCGCCGGCCGCCAGTCTTGGCCCAGCCCAGCTGCTGTAGAATGGGAAGCCGCGCGGGCTCCCTACTGGCGGGCGAGGGAGCCATGCCAGTGTAGGATTCCAGAGTCGAAGGCGGTGATGGGAACGTCGTGGGTGATGGGATCGGGTATACCGTGGCCACCAGCTCCTTGAGCTCCTGATACTCCTCCAGAAAGATAATGAGCTCGGAATTAAGGCATTTGGTTGATAACTGGCGCAGCCGGGCCAGGCCCTGAGGGGAGGCCAAAACGCCAATGAACTCCCGCCAGTGCGGAGAACTGTACCGCTGATAGAAATAGGTCTCGGCGGTGGGGAGGAGCGGCGGCCCTGCGAAAGATATGGGCCGCTGAGAACGCAGTACTGTGATGGTTGGAAGGACAACCGACGTTGTGTGAATAATGACGACCGCCATTATCAACCAAACGATACTAGGGAACTCTCTTTTCAGGTGGTTGAGCGGGAACAGCCAAAGGATATACATGAAGAACCCCGCGCCCATGGCCAAGGAGGCGATGATGAGGTCGCTGAAAATTCCGTAGGCATCCTCAATTCCCCAGAGCAGGACGGCAAGGAACGGGAACACTATATAGATGTGAACGGCGAGCCAGCCGAACGAGATCATATAGGGCCAGTTAATAGGGCAACTATAGTTGATCGGGTCGAGGCTTAAGTCCTGGTCGGTAATCTGGATCATGAGGATGTACAGCACGAACAGCAGGTGTGGCGGTGCGGTGAGCCATAGGACTCCGCCGCGGCCCGTGAACCAAGAGCGGAGAAGTGTTGCGCCAGCCCAGCGTCGGAACGCGGCTACCAGGCCGCACACGTCGCTAAGGGTACATCCAGGGGTATTGGACTTCCTGGGGAGACCGGACTCGACACTAGGGGTACGGTCCAGGAGCATGGCGGACGCGGAGGGTCCCGTGCCGGCCGTGGTATCCTCAGTGACGACCGAAATAGCCTTGCCGGGACCGCACCCACCCGGTGTAGGGACCATATCCTGGTTTTGGGCCATGGCCGCCACGGATGGGTGGGGGTTTAGCTCGTCGCCAAAAGTGCCGACCGCTGTGCGGAGCAGAGCGGCTTGGGACTGCCGGTAATTGCGCTTCATATGTAGCTTGGCGCGACTTGCAGACATCATCTGTATCAGCCGGAGGCTGCGGGTCACTAGATTGGCGAGGAAAACCGTCATACACAAGTTAAAGGTCCACCACATGATAAAGCACGGATACTGACCGCTAGGGACGGCCAGCATGCCAATGAACATGCCCAGCGTAATGAACGTATTGACCACCTGGACGGCCATGAGTCGCCACGATCGCAGTATCAGTTTTTGGCTCTTACGTGAAAGGTAGAAAAAGCAGGCCGACGTGATGGCCACGAAAATCATCAAGACGCCCGTTACCCAAGCGAAGACAATGGAGGGCGTCATGGTGGCTATGGATGGCAACGGTGAGGAGCGGGAGTCTAGTTACAAAAACGCCTTACGGGTTTGAACCATCGGGGACAAGTAAGGTTTAATGTGCCCCAGTAGAGTGTGTATGGGAAATTGGTCGTTGGAAATATATTATAGATACTGGGGCCAGGATTTCGGAATCGTACAAGGTAGAGCAATAGGATGGGAGCAGGAGAAGAAGACTACAAGAAGCACGCGACCTCGCATCAAGCTCGGCAAAGGTGTCCTTTATACCCTCACGGTCGGGTTTGAAGCAAGCCGGGACTCAACCCGGGTTGGACATCTAATCAATGAAGGGAGAGGCAGGTGGGAGCGGCGGCATGCAGCGCATGCGAAAGCCGGTGGAGCAAACCAGAAAAGTAAAGGTGGCTAAGGAAAAGTGCACCGTTTTCAACCTGAGGGGCTGGCCACATTGCCCGATGGGTATTAAAAGGAGGCGGCACAAGGGAAAGAACCACCTGTTAGGCAACTACACTGGCCAGACAGGTCGGGATTGCGCTTCACGGCCGATCCAGGGGCCAAGTTAGAAATGCCAAGCGGTAATACGCGAGGCCGACTGCATACGGCCGCGTAGGACCAGGGCAGACACAGTGTGGCTGGACGTGGGCCGATCGCCGTGTAAAAAAACACACACAATTGAATTATCTGGGTTGCCCTCCACTTCCGCTTGGGATGGGGATTTCTAGGCGATGGTGCTGTGTTGATGGCGATGGCATACTCGGCACCGGTTTAAGCGTCAATTCCGCTACTGCTAAGCGCCAGCCCCTTTGACATGTTTCATCTACCGGATTCCGCACCTTTTCACTCTAAACTAAACGCCACCTGGAAAGTGACACGGGTGTCAACATTAGCCGACGTCTTTAACATTTACTTACGAGGTTTCCTTATTCTACCCCTGAAAACGGATCCCTGCTCTCACGACGGTGGCAGGTTCCCTCATTAGCTGGTTAATACGGGCCCGGCAATGCACCAAGACAGGCGGCGCAACAGCCGGCACGGCCAAAACAATGTGTGTGGATGTGAACTTGAAGGTGGCTTACACTGGATCAGTTAGTAACGACTGTCGGGTGGGGCGGGCCACGTCCGAATCATGTTATATATAGTGGCCAAGTGTGTCTGTCCGGCTTCAAGGAGCGGCATTGGCGGACTTAACGCTTCCGGAAACATAATTCTCGTACCCACTCATCTCTGCAGGTATCAACAGGCTGGAGCTTGGAGCTGACTTCAGGCGCATGAACGAATAATGTACCCGACCCATCTGCTTAAGGACGCGTAGGGAAGTCGAAATATAGCCCTCACTACGACCTTTCAACTACGGAGGCAATAGCGAGCCGGTCCCGAGGAAATGACAAAAGCTGTGGCCGTTAGGACAGCTGAGGCCCATACCGTATCGCTTAGCATTGGGCTGTAGATTATTAGACGGCAGGAGTCCTCATCTAGTTAAGAGAGACATTTAAGATCCCAACTTGGCGATAAGCCGCCTTAGGTCAACCACGGTAAATGAGGTCTGTAGATCAGTTATGTTGGTCCAAATCAGCCCCGTGATGGCCGAGTGTAAGAGATACATGCGGCGCAAAAACCAGTCCTAGAGGACAACACCTAACCTCCAAAGTACTGATAGATTCCAGGGCTTACGACGGCCAAGTCAAGAACAGTCACTTGTGCCATTTTTAGCTACCTCGGAGGGGTGGGCTAATTGGCCATTTTTCTGAGAGTTGCCAACACCTAATGTTGTCCATAAACCATGCTGTGGTGTCACGCCAAGGGCTCTACTGCCATGTCCCAGAAAATGTACTGAGGGAGAGGTAAAGAAGGGGGGTCATTGCGAGGCCCAGGGGGGGGGAGAGGGCCTCAGTCAAAGTTGGCGAAGGGAAAAATACTTGTCCCTTTGCCTGCCCCCACTAAGGATTATTCCAGTTTGGTCATGCTCGTCAAATAAAGGTCAGAAAAAAACCTCTCGTAGGGGGAGGGCGAGGGAATGGATGTGCCAAATCGATCTTCCCAGCCGAATTGGTCGCGCCTTACGATGTAATGAGCGCAGCAGCGGCTCAAAATTTCCAACTTGAGGGTTATGAGAGTTTACCAAATAAAGCACTCGAAAAGTCTTTATTGACTGCTGCTCAGTCTTTACGTTGGGAAGGTGCAGGTCACGGCCCTCGTTGACTATTTTCTAATAAATGTTCCTGATATACGGAATAGGATGTGGTGATAATCGAAAGGAGGGAGGTCGGAGCGTTAGAAACCGGGGCCACGCCCAGTCGAACCAAACTTCGGCCTGCCTCGGTCCGGCCTTCAACTCCTCGCTTAGGCCCAAGCGGCAATCCGACTTGCCTTCTGTGCGATCTCCTGGTCCAGAAACTCGAGATTTTGCTTCTCGTCTGCCAGTGCTGCCTCGGAGGCGGCAATCTGGTGCTTGAGGCGCTGAATCGTTTCCTCTTGAGATTCAGCACCAAGTGAGTAGGATAGTCGTTCTTCCACCTAGCGAATTCGAGGATGGGAGAGGTGAGTGCAAGCGTGAGGGCAGCGTTTAATCGGCTCTTGTTGTGGGTGAAGGAAAATCCACTATGCTTCGATTGATGCCCATTGTAGGCAAAGCCATCCAGCTGGCCAGTGATGACTTACCAGTTTCTCAAGCTCAGCATGGTAATCCACCATAGCCGGGAGGGCATCCTCGAGCCACTCTATTTGCCGCCGGAGCGACGGGATCATTCGTTCGTTAAGCAGAACCTCTCGGTCTTCTGATGAGCTATCCAGTACATATTCGGCATGCTACGGTGTTCGGTGTTGGCGAAGTGGCAGAGTTGCAAAGTGGAAAGTGTAAGGTGAGCTGATACGATACTGTCGGTTCTTACCAAACCTAAGAGAGAAGCAACTGATGGGTCTGCGCCCTGGAATGTACGTCATCAGGTAGACCAGGTTATTCTGTGTATACTGCCTAACCTTTGTCTGATGCATGAGTACCCGGGTACGTTGGAAATCGGAAGTCACATCGCGAAGGGATTCAAGGGTCTGGCCAAGGGAACGTTCACAGGCTGATAACGACGCAACACATTCCGCTAGTTGGCGGTGAACCATAGTGTTGCTTCAGGTTAATAGATACGGCGTAAAAAAAAATAAGCAGAGGTGAAATACCATGTAGTGAAAGGGTTCGGAGAATGAGTAGGATGACGCCGAAACGAATGGAAAAGAGGCAGGTCGTTTGTCTGCAGGGGCATTCGTCAATAGAGTACAAGGATGTAGAGCTCTTTACCCGAAGCTTTCATTATCGACTGAGGCTAACCAAAGTAGGCGAAAATGGAAACCGAAAGCTCCAATAAAGGATAACAACAAGGTGGCATTCCATAACAAGTTTGCCATTATAAAAGGGATCTCCCCCCTGTGCTTAAAAAAAGTTGCGACACCGACTATTCCCAAGTGGTCACCCACCTTAGTACTAAATCGGCTGACTGGGCCTTAACTTCGCAGATCTAACGGGATACGGTGCTAACTCCGGCATATGGTCGCAACTGATTTGTGGAGTCCAGATAGGTATTTGCGCTCCTGAAGATTCCTGAGGGTCGACTCTATTACATAAGGTCAATGATACCAAATGGAGTTGACTACAAGGACCAGGGTAAAAGACTGAGGCCTTGGGAATGGAAACAAGTCAATTATGCACCACCGGCAGATTTCCCACCAGCTGATGGTCTAAATGTCCCATGACCTAGACAACCTATTGTTCTACAACTTTTCGATTTATTATGTTTCATACCTGGAAGGGCCAATAGGCGAAATGGCAAACCTGGGAGTGGCCAGCCAGGCTACAACTTTATTGAGGATTCAGAATTATTATTTATAGCCTGAGCTCCAGCACCTCTAAGCTCGGGGAGTGTTTTACCAACCCTGCCTTGGGGTACTATTCTTTATTAAATTTACTATTGCCAAACTACGCTTCACAGATTGTAAAGCCAAGCACGGCTTGTCGCTTTGAGGAGCTGGAATAGGCCGCGCCTATACAACTATCTAAAGAAACAAAAGAAAAGAGACCGGGCGACCTCTGGGAGAGGCCCGGAAGAGATGGGGGGCCAGCCAGGCCCTCCACCAATTAGCGTTAATCCTTTATTATAGTCATAGTATATAAGCCGGGCCCAAGTATGCAACACAGGGCCCAGGAGCTTATTCCCAATTTCTGTCCCATAGTGCCATCCGCTGGCACTATCCCATTAGTAAAATCTAGTACCAATATTATCTTAGGCTTGTTTATTGTTGCACATTATGGACTTCATGTGTTAGATGACTCAGTCAATGGTTATCCAATTTCCATTTGCGTTGCAGATTTGGAAACCTCAGCCCTGAATGTATAATCTTCAACGTCCTATAATACCATAGGAGTTCTTTTGTAAGCGGGGCCGGCCGTCATATCTTGGTCTGCTTTATAATTTTTCTCACACTTTTTAGCATTATGAAAGCTTAGAAATTTTTTCCAAAAAAATCACAAAAACGATTAGAGCATGGAAACTACAATATAGACTTGGTTGAAACCTATAGTAAATTTATTGGTGCTTTAAGGGCTATCAAATGGCGCTGGCCTCCCTCATAAAGGAGCGGGCCAGATATTTGAGGCTCCCTTGTCAGTCTCATTGGCAGCTGTGCCACCTAATAGAGGAACTGTACAGCTGCCAACATCTCCTTTGTGGCCAAGAAGTCACCCACCCATTTAGCTCCCCCTCTCACACTCTCTCCGTTTCGTCGCCTTCACAATGTATTGCTCAACAATGAATAGTACTCACTATCCTTGGGTGGACCCTTTTCACCACTCACGGCAAACCTACTTCACCCAACGGTCCCCCCGATTGATGTTAGGTCGCTGATGGACACCACGGTATACTTTGAGGTCACTCAGCCCATCGCACAGGAAAACCGTTGGTGAATTCATCTTCCACCGAGGCATAGTGGCTGCCACCTTGTAGCATCACTGTGCCATAGCCAGCGCGGTTGGCTGATTTTAACCCTATATCACTTTTATCCGTCCCGTCCACGTTATTCTCTTTTAGCAGAAATCTTCCCCTCTTGTTTTCACCCTATGAATCAAGCAACCGCAGGACCCCCACTCAGTCCCGCCCCTATTGCCCAATGTAGCGCCCATAAATGTTCTCACCTTCTTTCACCCTACGATCGTATAGCGCAAAGGATCAAACGATACCAGCGGTGCCAATACTAAAGGAATCCAAGTCCCGGTCGATTATAGAGACGTGACCTGAGAATTCTCGGTTCCTATTTCAGTCGTTGTCCCTTTACTCGTTTTACTCTTTACGCTTGATTATCATGCCCTAAACCACTGGTCCGATCGTCTGTGGCATCTCCATCTATTTCTCTACCCATCTCCTACTATTCCATATAAGTGTTATCCTTTCCCAGCGACGCCAACCCTCTAAACCTGTTGGACGGCGCCCTCCCTTTGGACAAGCGTCTCCGTCTCTATCCTTTCGGGGCTTACCTTCCATCGGCCTTTTTCCTCTTAACTGATGCGGTAGCTTGGTAGTTGCCTCCATATTTCGCCTGGGCACTAACCTCGACTCGCCCCATAGTCCTTTGGGTTCTCTCCTAACCCAACCCTTAGCCGTGATGAAGGATGCCGGCCGTCCTTCGATATAAGACCCACCGGGGTCGCTACTCAATGATTGCTTCAATCACCCACAGCCAGTTTCCAACATCATCCTTCAGTCCGTTTGTAAATGTTTAGTACGTTTGGTTATTAGCCTTTAGTTTCTCCCAGGGTAGTTATCACTACGACAGCTAATTACTCAGAAACTAAGACCAGTACACCCAAACGCCGCACACCATGCCTATCAGGAGAACGAGGGTTATTCAACGGTGCAGGTCTCGAGTCAAAGTAGATGTAACCTCTTTTGGTCATTCACTTATGAGTGTACTTGAATGAATTTTTGTGCGCGAGCTAACGTATATTGCCGGCTTTAGGTTTAATTAGCTCGCCCAGAGCCCTGCTTTTAGAGCCAATCCAGGTGCCGCAGCAACGGATGCAGGTACTATGGTGACGGCCAGCGCTGTACGCTCACTCGGCTGGCTTATATTGCTTTTGGTGTCAGGCAACGCAACCTGAGTCTCGGCACATGCAAAGACAAACATGGTTAGCTGGGGATACCTACTGCCCAACACCCTGTCCGGTTTACTGTTGAGATGTCTGACGTTCCTCACGCGTAAGGGGTTTAAGATGTTGGGAGGAGGCGAACCGTGCAGAAGCTACCAAAACGGAGTTAGATTTAAGCGTCGGGCAGGCGAATGGGTGAGATGAAAATGAGCGTTGCTTGTATGGTGCAGAGGCGCCTCCCATTACTCCCGGAAGGACTTATGATGTGGGTGCTTCTTCGGTTCGCGACCAACTACCACTGGGCTATGAGCACCTTATCCTCAAGTCGATTACCTGTGATTGAGGGCATTCAACTACATTTTATTAAAAGTAAACCTTTTTTTAATTTGTAATAAGATGTGCGACAAAGAACCGCACTCGGCCTGCAAACTGATCCTGTCGACTCCCTCTTCACTTCTCTAGAGAGTCCCGTGCCTTCTCGAGCTGGCTCTTAAGCTCGCGCGCCAGCTCAGGCGTTTTAACTCGGAGCAAAAACTTGGTAGGTTTGCCCTCCCCAGCGACAGCAATAAACACGATATCTTTCTTGCCCTCTGGGTGAGTGAACTGCATGGCCGGGAACACGGCGACATTGAGGGATATCGTGTCGCTGCCTTTTTGGCGGCACAGTAGTCGCATCGCTCCGGTCTCGCGGTGCCGGTTAATGCGGAGATCTCCCACCCCGCGGTCACCAAAGGATTTCTTGGTGGCGTCGAAGGCAAAGACCTTGCACAGGGTTTCGTAGATCGTTACCTCGTCCTCTTCACCTGCCCGCGATGTGCTCTGCGTAAGTGTGCTCGGTGGCTCATAGGAGGCTTCCTCCGTGGCGTCGACCGCTTCCGGCTTCGCCGGCTGAGCGCCGCCGCCGAACCCGGTAAAGCCGCTGGAACCCGTGGCCGTAGCACTTGTAACCGGGGCACCGAATCCGTTACTACTGAATCCGCCGCCGCCGCTGCTGAACGCGCCACTGCCAGAGGTGCTGCCGCCAAACGAATTGCCGCTACCGAAAGCACTTGATCCGAATACTGACGGGGCCGTGGGCTTGGCCGCTTCCGACGAAGAAGCTGCCGTGGCTGACGGGGTACCCCAGCTGCCCGACCCAAAGGCGGGCTTGCTGGTGGACCCGAATCCACCGAAGCCCATCGACGCCGCGGGTTTGCCCTCAGTCTCTAAGGTGGGCGGTTTCGCCGCGCCCCAGCTGCCGAAAGGGGAGGTATGAGACTCTCCGGCCCCTCCGAAACCAGTAGATGAGGTCGACGAGGCGGCAGGACCGCCGTCCTTAGTGGTGGCGGTGGAAGGCTTGGTGGTGCCCGAGCTACCCGTGCCGTTCAAAGTGCTAAACGGGGACTCGGAGGCTGGTGACTTGTCGTCACTTGCGGACGCCTTGTCTGAACCGAAGACTGAACTACCAAACGCCGATGTACTGCTCGAACCGGTTTCCTTGGCGGGCGGCTGACCGCCAAAGGCTGTGGACCCACCGAACGCGGACGGTTTGGAGGCCTCTGGGGCTTGGCTAGTAGATCGGAACTCCCCAGCTGTCGTGTCCAGCACGTCCTGGAATCGATCGCGAATATTAGACAGATGGTCGTGATAGCTTTGGAAGCAGAAACTGATATCCAGGTGTGGATTGGACTGCAAGTAACTCTGGACGGCCTTGGCGAACGACTGGTTCAAACCTTGAAGGTTCAACATATACTGGCGGAGCCGAGCTGTCTTATCCGAAGTGGCATCCTCTTTGCCGCGGCTGCTGCTGGAGGAGGTCGCAGCGGTGGTGGTGGAAACGGCCGAAACTGGCGCCTTCGCGCTGGCTGCATCGGTGGCCGTCGAGACCGGCGGTCGGAAGGGCTGGACCGTTTGGGAGGGGGGAGCCATTCCCCAGGCGGCTGTGGTGGTTGACGCCGACGACGAGGTCGCGGTGGCGGCCGGAGGCTTAAAGGGCTGTACCTTTTGCACGGGCAGGGTACTCCCCCAGGCGATAGGAGTTGTCGATGTAGTGCTGGTGGGAGAAGTGAACGACAACGCCGGGACGGTTGGTGCGGTGGAAGTGGCTGCTGACGTCTTTGAATCGGTGGCAGCGAAGCCAAACGAATTGCTGGTCGCGCCAAATGTTGTATCGGCGGCTAAAGAAGTCGGGGAATTTGCGCCCTTCGCTTCGGAGTTGCCCATCGCAGCCTTGAAGCTCGACGAGGCGAACGGGTTGCTGGGGGTGGTGCTTGTACCGAACGTGAATGCTGTGGGCTTGGGCACGGCTGGGGACGCAGACGCACTAGCGGTGGCGGTCGTGAAGGCGGAGGTCTTACTTGCCGACCCGAACGAGAACCCAGATAAGGTACCGGCGGTGCCCTCGCTAGCGGCCGAGGTGGCAGGGGTACCAAAGCCTGCAAATCCCGCGAAGGCCGAACTAGCTTTGGCCGTCGTGCCGTCGTTAGCAACCTTGGCTTTGCGGGATTTGGGCATTTTGATGACCCGCTTGGCAATCACGTCTTCGGAGGCCCGAGCGAACCCTGATGAGCCCTCAGAGCCACCGGCATTCTCCTCTTCAAATTGGTTCAGCTGCGTGAGCTGTTTGTCGGCCTCGCGCTTGCCCATGGTGGGAGAGTGTGATTGGGAGGGTGGCGGCGAGTGAAAGGGCGGATTTGGAGAATACCAGGCAGAAGGCAATGGAAGATAGGGATGTCGATCGGTGAGAGTGAGAGAGAGAGAGAGCGCGGGTGTGTGTGAGTGTGTGTCGTCGTCAGCAACGAAAAATAAATATGTGGGTCCTCTGGGATAGGTGGGTATTGGGAATCTAAAAGAGAGCGGCGGAGGCTGATGTCCATAGGTTAATAGCGAGACCACTTAAATCGGTGGCGAGACACATCGGGTGGCCACGAGAGACAGGGGCGGCGAAGAGACGCGCTGGATGAAGAGGAAGGGGCCACGGCAACTGCAGTCGAAGGTGCTCCGACAGCTTCGGTCCGCGGTAGGGGGGAGGTTCACGACGCCCGTTGCTAACTGACCTTTCTGGTGGATGCTCTTTTTTTTTTTTTTTTTTTCCAATGTACAGTCATGACTCTCCAGACGGCGGACCAGGCATGGCTTGTCAACTAGCCCTTGTTCACTGCTGCTGTGCTAGCACTAGTGCAATCTTCTAGGCGCCACGCCGGTCACCTCTAGCGCATGCCCCTTTATCCCTAAATTCACCACCAAGTGCAGCCACCTTTCACCCTCCGTTGCCACCGGCGCGTCCTCCTTCGAACCTTAATTACCGCACTCGTTCTTAAGCCTCTGACCACCATGACCATCGCCTTCGGACCGCACGCCATCCGCCATAGCCAGGTCTTCTTCAGCTCAGCACTCAGCTACGGGCTGGTCAACCTCAAGCCCATCGCACGCGGCCACGTCTTGGTTATACCCAAGCGCAACGTTCCACGGTTCACAGCCCTGACCCCCGCTGAAGTGAGCGACCTGTTCCTGAGCGCCCAAACCATCGGTCGTGTCGTCGAGACCCAGTTCCAAGGCCAGGCGCTGACTGTGGCCATGCAAGACGGGCCGGCTGCCGGCCAGACGGTCCCGCACGTTCACATCCATGTGATTCCACGGCGGTTCGGCGATTGGGCCAACAATGACGACGTTTACGCCGAGCTCGACCAAACTAAAGTGGACAACGAGGAACGGAAACCCCGATCGGAAGAGGAGATGGCCGCCGAGGCTGACTTTCTTCGTGCCTTTTTTCCGCCTCTCGCCGCTAAGGATGGCCAGGTTTCACTTACGACATGATGCTATTGGAACAGACCTCCAAGCAATAGTCGAGTCATGTCAGCCTAGGACGTATGGATGGTGAAACTTCGGGATAGACAGGGGGTGGCTATGAGTGATTCATTGAACGAAAAATATATAAAAAAAGGAGCTGCCCGGTATGACAGTAAAAAAATAATATGGCAGTAACCAAGCCGGCGGTGCAGTCAGTGCTGAATGTCAAATTTCTAGGGCCGTGATGGCGAACCATGCGTCAATAAATGGTCCCCAATCAAAACTTGATGGAGTGGGAATCAAAGTCGATTCGGCCGCCGGAGTACGATCCCCGCTTTTTCTTGTTCTTCTCGGCGGTGAACTTCTTGCCACGCGTCACGATCAGGTCGTTGTGAGCCTTGTGGCCGTATGAGCCTTCGGCTCCGCCCTTGCTGGTGAACGTGTTGTCCTTGAGCCGATCGTCATGGAAGGTTACGTCCTTTTCCTGAACCCGGCTGAACCGCTGGCCTGGGGTGCTCTGGGACCCCTTCATGGGCTGGGCCAGAGCCTGCTTACGGTGAACCTGGGCGTTCGGGGTCGCTGAGGCCAGTTGGGGCTTCTTCTTCTCGGGTCGGGCGGCTTCCTCGTCATCACTGTCACTGTCACTGCCGGAGGAGGAGCTTGATTTAGTCTCCAGCTTGCGCTTCGTACCGGCCTTCGAAGGAAGGGATTTGGTCGATGAAGCATCACTGTCGTCACTCGAACTCGACTCGGACGATGATCCGGACTTGGAAGAGGAACTGTCAGAGCTGTCAGAACTGGAACTCGAATCGCTACCCGAAGACGACCCGGCGGCGGACCTCTTGGTGGCCTCGGCCTCGGATTCGGTATCGCTAGAGTCCGAAGAGGACGACGAAGAGTCGGAGTCAGACGAAGAGGAGGAATCGGAGTCTTGTTTGGCTTCAGCAATTGTGGCGATGGGGGCCGGGGTCTTGGGCTTAGTGGCGGAAGCAGCCGGAATCTGTTTGGTCTTCGATGTTACCTCCTTCTCGTCGCTCTCGCTGGAATCCGATTCATCAGAATCCGAGTCGGAGCTGGACGAGGAGTCTTCGGAGGATTTTCTATCGCCGCTGGCTTCGCTGTCCGAGGCAGAATCCTCCTCATCGTCGCTGGAACTATCGGTATCAGACCCCGAAACATCTGATTCCGAGCCGCTCGACTCTTCCGCCTCAAGGTCCAGGAACTTCTCGACCGTCATGTCCTTCATAGCATCGGAATCCGAGTCTGATTCAGAGCTGGAGTCGCTGTCACTCGAATCCGACTCGCTGTCCGAGCTGGAGGATTCGGCCTTGGCCGGCTCGTCGGCTGCAATCTTCGAGCTCGAATCCATATCGCTAGAATCCGACTTGGGATCCGCGCTGGACGTGACTTTAACGGGCTCCTCATCCTCACTATCCGAGCTCGAACTGGAGTCGCTATCGCTGCTGGAACTCGAGCTGGAGTCGCTATCGCTACTGGAACTCGAACTAGAGTCGCTATCGCTGCTGGAACTCGAACTGGAGTCACTGTCGCTGCTGGAGCTCGAGCTGGGGTCGCTCTTGGATTCTGGCGTGGAACCGACACTAGGGACTTCGGCCTGGGGCTGTTGGGTGAGGTACACCTTATAAACGTCAGTGAGGGTGACCGCGTTCACGGGTGTCTCGGTGGCGGTCCGACCAGCCTCGGTCATCAGGGCTGCCACAGTGCTCGTGTACTTCTTCTCGACGAGGTAGGCGGCAATGAGAGCCGTGAGGGCGGCGTCATGGTTCGTCATGGTGAGATATA
Organism: Tieghemiomyces parasiticus; assembly: GCA_027575765.1. Lineage (NCBI taxonomy): Eukaryota > Fungi > Kickxellomycota > Dimargaritomycetes > Dimargaritales > Dimargaritaceae > Tieghemiomyces > Tieghemiomyces parasiticus. The sequence goes on along the minus strand of JANBPT010000460.1, from coordinate 19,482 downwards.
TGTGCGAGTGCTGGGGTCGCGGAGCGTCGGATAGAAGTAGATAAACGACTCGACGAAGGCGGATGGAAGTCGCAGTGGGACGTTGGAAGTAAATCGACCAGGAACAATGCAGAGGACTCGGGTAATGAAAGGCGTGGCGCAGGCTTCCCACTGGAAAACTTGAGCGACGTATTGGCCTGGTTACTTTTTTTTCCTTCTAAGCCGGCAAGTGGGCGTGTTCCGTAGTTGCTGTGATAGAGGTTCGAAGCAGTGTATCCGTAGGCCAGGGGCCACCGGGCCCAACTGTCCCGACTACCTTGTAATCAACCAGGGCAAAATTGATCCATTACATACGCGACGGAAAAAAAGTGGCCACTCGAAATGACGATTTATTATCACGTGATTTAACTGGGTGCTACCAGCCACATCACCTTGGGAAGGGGGGGGGACATTGCGCCACAGCCTTGAGCCAATCTGCCCATCCCAGCTACCTCGTCTGGATATGGCCTAGTGGTGAATTTTTAGGTTCTCCAGCGACGAGAGGAACCTAGACACACGTGGCGAAGAGCAGTCTCGCGGAACCGCTGAACTCTTCTGCATGGCGGATAAGAGCAACGACCACCAACGGCGACGTGGCTCATTTCCATCGTCTCTGGTATACGGTCGCTAGTCTTCAGTTGTCCGTTGGCTCATTACTGTCGCCCCTTAATGCAGCAAACGCCATCCCTGTTCAAACTTCGTTGTCATGCGCCTCACCATCTTGTGCCGTACCTTCCGCTCCTCACCATTCATATTATGGGCACAACCACGCGTCGTCCGACGGAGTTTACTCAGCACGACATCTAAAACCGTGAGGTCCTGCACCTAGAGCGCGGGTGCCAAGCTTGGCAGACCCGCCACTAACCGGCCAGCGCCGGACTGGAGACCTAGTCAACACCGCCCCTCCCTTTGAACCATTGAGTCCTTCAACTACAAGCTTGGCCGCCTTGACCACGTTACCATCGCTGTACCAGACCTTGACCAGGCTGCGACCTTTTATCGGGACGTTCTCGGTGCGGAAGTAAGCGAACCCGTCGCTCTGCCCGACCACGGTGTCTTCACGGTATTTATAACCCTTGGTAATACAAAACTGGAGCTACTGTACCCCTACGACGATGTCAGCCCCATGAAATAATCCTCGTCAAGAACACAGCTGGCGGGATCCATCATATTTGTATCAGGATCGACGATATAGACGCTGCTATTAAGAACGTCACAGCTCGCGGGCTACGTGTTCTAAATCTGGAGCCTCAGATTGGCGCCCACGGAAAGCGAGTGGTATTTTTACAACCAAAGGACTGTAGCCGGACGCTGGTGGAGCTCCCACAAAACTAAAGCGGATGTGGAATCGTCCAGGTTAACATTAATTATGTCTACAATTTTAAGCATTAGCGCCTTAAAGGAGGCACCAGTCCATCCTTGCTACGCCTACTTACCGCTGTGGGACCAGTGCCATGCCTTCCAACAAGGCCAGGTACAATGCAGACCGCCCGGATTCCCTGGTCCCTCACGCCCATTCAACGAGTACATACCCCATTAAGACCAATATTCCTTTCCAAAAGTTCAGAGGTTAAGCGTTGTCGGGCCGCCAGCTCGCTAGGTATGCCACTACAAACCTGAATATACAAAGCTTCACCCAATACCCTAACCAAGCAGGTTAGAGGCTCAACAGGGGTGTCTACTGTTAATTCAAACCCTCATACTTGATACGAGTGGTCTGCAACGCACACTACAGTAAATGGAACAGAGTATAGCGGACCCTGACACCATTGATGAAGCCTAGAGGAAAGATGTCCGGTACAGCTAAATCTAGAAGTGTTCAATTTCCTCGCAGTACGGCTGGCGATTGTTGCTTTCCACCAATAGCCAACCAAATGAAACAGTTCTCACTCACCTCATGCATACCAAACGTGGTATTATAATACAGGGGCACACCGGGAAGCCTCCAGGTCCAAGGCTGAAGCTGTCTTTCACACAGGGCCGTCCTGATGGAGTCACCTCAACCGGACTTCCGCCACGAGGAGCTGCACCTCTATGATCGGGAGGATGGTGATTTTGTGACGTTAGAGTTAAACTCAACTGGAACCCAAGCCCTCCCCATCATGGATGAGGGACTGAGATTAATCCCCTCAGCCACACCAACTGAGCCCTCATCATTAGAAAGATCGCATTATGAAAGCCGGCAAGTTGTCTAAATGTCTGTTAAAGGTACAAAAAAAATTACATTTCGCTTGATCTCCCCCCAATCGACCTCCCTTGGCCTTCACTTCATCTGCCGCTCCCCTCGCGCCGTACACCCTGCTACAGTATGTACTGCAAAGTATTACGATCTGACGTGATGCGGCTTCATTCACTATTGGATTGTCATAACATTAAATGTGGCTACCGCCACAGAACTCACATTTTGGTTACGTTGCTTCCAGTGGAATTCTTTAGGACCAGTGGCAGGCTGCTGGCCGATGTGGTCGCTAAATACGGCAATCTCAGAATCGGGAAAAACAGAATTGATCACATCATGAACGCATACACCTTTAAGTTGAGATGCAGATCAGCTGGGGATCCGGCATGACATAGTAAGTCACTACTATATGATAACATTAGTTCACGGCTAACCAGTAATAATCCACCATATATTATACCATTCTCTTTGAAAATAACCGCAGTCACGCCATAATATTGTTTACTTATGCTTATGTGTGCTGTATTATCAGACTAAGCCCATCCAGAAGTGACCCTTGTCTCGGCAGTCTTTCACACCTTTGGTAAAAGTCACCATTTACCTTGGCTGTGTCCATCCTTACCTTTTGTACAGTTGACCCGGTAACCAATTAGATCATTGGGTCGTTCACCATAATTGAGGGGGGTTTACTTAATTATCGCGAGCATGGTAGGTCTAATCGTTATACATAAACTAGTAGAAGTAAGGAGGTAAAAGATGTCGTGTACTGGATTCCGATATGGGACCGTATATAAGGTCCCGGCTTGTGGCTTCGCCTTGTCGGTATATTCTAGTGTAGAAAAGTATAGAATTGTAAGGAAGCATGAACGTATAGCGAGTGTCATTTGCAAGGGTTGGCCTGGGAGGTCAAGGTAGATTGTGGGACGGTGGTTACTGCTCAGTTAGTTGCATGAGCGGCTGTCCTGGTGAGTGGCGGCGTCATGAGTGACTGCCGCTTGGTGCAGTGGGATGGTCGTTTTTAGGCGACCACATTCCGAAACATGAACAGAATATTCGACGTGATGTGCCATGAGTTAGTTTTTACTCCCTCTCTTTCTCTCATGCTGGCTTTTATAGCCATCATCAATCGGCATTGTTGCCATCCAAGCCCACTCGAACAATCAATTACTTCACTGGTAGCCTCTCAGCTACTTTACTAGCTGTCAATTGTCGCATTGCTCCCTTCAAGATGGCAAATAAATCCTGATCCATCGCCCATTCGTTCTATAGTAGAATGGCGCTCAATTCGCACGGAACTTTTGAAGGGTAATTACATGTATTATAGTGAAAGAACCCTGGTTCAGAATTAGACAAGCTACTACCAACTACACATCTCCTCGGCCGCGCAGTGGCGGCTAGGGGCGCTTGATGGTGATTTTGGGTGAAGTGTAAAGGGTCGGTGTATCGGTAGGACCAGTCGGAAAGAAATGTAGAAGGAGAACGTACTGACCGTTGGGCACATTGTAGACGTTGGTTGGTGTGGCATAAGGGTGAGCGGTACCATCCCAGCGGTAGGTGTAGTAAGGGTTCCCAGCGGAGTCCATATTTTTCTCCAAGTACCTATAATGGCCATCACCAACGACACCATGAATGCTGGACGGAGTCGCGGCCTTTGCAAGGCGGATGCGGACGCGGTAAATGGGAAGTTTCAAACGGAAGACGATGACAGGCACATCCTCTCCGACGAACGTAAACGTAGAGCCGTCACCAAGGATGTTGCCAGTGGCGCTGTTGATCATGCTCGGGAGTGGGAAACCATTCCAGGAGGTATCGAGGATGGGGATATTGGTAGAGTTGTACACGTAGCTGAGGTACGGAATGGTGACGTTGTTACCGGTGAATCCGGGTTTGGGGAAGAGGTTGAGGAAGCCACCCCCGAGCAGGAGGTCCTCCATGGTGTAGTCGCCGTACTCGCACATGAAGGCGTTCTTGACAGACCCCTGGGCTGGGACGGGCTTCGTGTAGACGTTGTACGACGGGTGGAGTACACTGGTGTCCTGGTGGGGCGGAATGGCGACAGTGCCGTCCCTGAAGAAGGAGGAGACCGACTGGGCGCGTACGAACTCGTAGCCGTACTCCACGTTACGGGTGCTGGTATTATTGAGGTAGAAGTTCAAGGTGAACTTGCTCGTGAGGTTGCTGACGTACCCCGAACCAATCGTGTAGACGTTGTCGACCGTGAACTCGGTGTTGTAGGCTTTGACCATATCGACAAGCCCGTTGCCCTGGAGTGCCGGCGAGTAGGGAACGTTGGGTTTCTGGTACATGATGGTGGCTGTGTTGAGGATGCGCTGGAGGGCGGCGTTACGGTCGGGGGCCTTGCCGGACTGCTTTAGAAGCGCAAAGACGCCTGCAATGTACGGAGTGGCCATGGAGGTCCCGGAGTCGAGCCCGTACCCGCCGACGGCTAGAGGGATGGTGGAGTAGACGTTGGAGCCGGGTCCCATGATCTCGGGCTTGACCTTACCGTCGGGTCCGGGCCCCCACGACGAGTACCAGGACGGCACGATGGGGTTGCTGTTGGTGAAGGACGCAACGCGGTCGTTGATCGTGACGGTGGCTGCACCCGTGGCCAGCAGACTGATGAGGGACTGGCCGTCGGACTGAAGTAGCATGAAGCTGGGGATGGCATTGTTGTCAACATCGCCGGCGTAGCCTGCAAATCCCGCTTGATTGTGGTACAGCGCCAGGGCGACTCCACCGGCGGCCTGCACGTTGGCGGTCTTGACTTGGTCGGAGCACCCGCCGACCTGGACGAGCACCACGGCACCCGGGGCCGCCGTAATGGCACCGCAGGCCAAGTCGGTCGTTGCTCCGGCATCGCGGGCGCGCACTAAGGGGGCGTTGTTGAGGTTGAGCGGGGGGAGGTTGTGCTGCTGGTCCGAACGGGGAATGACGACCTTGGTGGTACCGACCGTGACGTTCATGGTGTGGGAATAGTAGGTGGGAAGGTCGACGGCGCCGACCGCGACACTCATGTTGCTGGTGGCCGGTGAGTTGACGGCCCAAAGGGTGTCGGCCCCAAAGTTGCCCACGGCAGCGACTGCAATCACGCCCCGCAGGCCCAGTCGGTAGATGGCCTCATCCACCATCATCGTGCTCCAGCCGCTCGGTGACCCGAATGACATGTTGACAATATCCATCCCGTCAGAGGCGGCCCGGTCTAGGGCGGAGGCCACCACATCGTTCCTGGTCATACCGTTACACCCCATGACGCGGTAGATGCCCAAGGTGGCCTTGGGCGCGACGCCCTTGAACACGCCGTGGCTACCCGCCGCAATCCCCGCCACGTGGGTGCCATGCACGGAACACGAGGTGTAGGGGTCGTCATCGGGCTGGGGCTGGTTGTATCCGTTGAAGTTATCACCAACGAAATCGTACCCGTACTGGATGCGACAGCCGGAGGTCTTGTAGCAGTTCCCAAAGGCCGGATGGTTATAGTCAAGGCCAGAGTCAAGGATGCCGATCTTGACCCCTGTGCCGTCCAGGTTATATGAGGAATGCAGCTGGGCGACGCCAGTGAACTGGTGGGCCAGCATGGGCATGGGCGGTAGGGAAGTGGTCAAAGGACGGGCCATTTTGAATGGTGAGTCGGCGTGTTTAATTGTGCGAATCGGCCACAGGCTCTGGGTGGCGAACAGGCTGGTGACGCCGTCCTGGTAACGATCATCAAATGTCACGCTGGAACCGCTAAGGAGGGTGGTATAGTTTCGGGTAACCGTGAACGGGATGCTGGCGTCCTGCATGTTCTGAGCGAACTGGGCAACGCCGCTATACTCGACCACGAAGACATTAGGGATGCGGTTGAGTTGGTTGATGGTGGCGTCCAACTGGGCGACGGCGCATCCGTAGAAGGCTAAGGCGGTGAGGCCGCCAAGCAGAGCTGTGCAGCGCATGGCAGACGGAAGGGATTAGCAAGGATTAGGTTGTGTAACAGGGTGCAATTTCGATGGGAGAGCGTATGATGGTGAGGTGAGATGGAGGTGAGGCTGCCGACGGGTCCGGTATTTAAGTAGGCGGGTATCTGGTCCACCGGGGCGTTATCCCAGTCCGTGGAGCAGGCTCCTCTATCATCCCCCTCCCCCTATGTGTAGGCCCTAGTTGGGGTGCGATCGCCAGGATTAGGGAAAGACGGGTATTTTCGTGGCCCCGAACTTCAATGGCTCCAGCCTATCACCAGTTTGCTCATGTTGAGTGAGGCAACGGCCAGACTTGGTGCCGGGTGACTGTTGACCATGTATGAGTGAGGGAGTGTGAGGGCGAGCTGCCGATCACTTTCCTTAATGCCTCACTTGGTCGCTTATGCCTACCTATACAGCGGAGGTCGCCCACTCACCCTGCTGGCAACGAAATGTAGGCCCACTCGCAGTCATGTGTGACCCCTAGCTTCGTTTACTACATTGGGTATCAAGTCCGCGAATGGTCCCTGCATAGTAGTTAATAGCCAACGGTCGGCACAATCATGTGAGCTACTTAGGTTTAGAAACCTAGTTTCAACACCTCAGCTGCACTTCCTTATGACCGATCACCACTTGAGAAGCCACTGCTCTAGAGCCGAATAGTCAGCGTCATTAGTCTTGCTGCCAGTGAGTAGGTCGACTAGTCTTGTTCTGTATTCCTCCGTCGTTGAGCCCATCCTGGCAGCATTCTCCCTTACGTTGTCCATGGTGGTTTCGTTTGAGCGGTATAGACCGCCTGCGTCGGGTATTCCCAATCCCAAAGTGAGTGGTTAAGACTTTACCGAGTGGTGGCACTTCCATAGCGGCATAGCATACATCATTTAGCAGCACATTACCAAAACCTCCCGCCTTGTCCTTGTGTTGCGTTTCGTTTTTGAAGCATACTAGTAGTGCAACCACAGCAGCCGTATGGGTCCGTAGATCTTAAAGTAAGATTTTCCTCCAGCAGGCCAAGGTAAAACGGATACACTCATACTCACCTCGGGTAATTCTGGTCTAGCGGCTCGACAAAGACAGTAGTGTATACGGAGGCTGGTCATAAAAGTGAGAGGCAAGGCACATCCCGCCAACTACAAGAAATATCCGAGATTTCCCTAAGTACTGGATAATACAGCTCTAGGAAGAAAGAGATGGCTGAGGAGCAGTCGATGGATCAGCAGGACGTTTATATCTCAACCGTCATGGAAAGGGACTTGCAGCTTCGTAGGGTCTGCCGTGAATTCCTGGGTGTGGCCTTCCGTTGAAATGGGTTGACTAGAGAACAAGCCTTTACGGGGAGGCGTGGCAGCTGCAAGGTGTTACAAGGCAACGTTGACTTCGTTAAGGGATATCACCGTCTGTTCCGTACGCCACACTTTGATTAGATCATTTGAGCAGCCTGGAAACTGACATTGTGGTGTCTGTAAAGGACCGAGTATATTAAAGGAGTTGAGAAAGCAAACAGTTGTTAACTATCAACCTTCCCTGGGATAATAGCGAGTGAAATGTACAATGTAAACCACAAAACGCGGCAACCAAAGTAGGGATAGCGATCCATAATCGTGCTGCTTGAAGTGCCCAATGGATCGGGGTGTGCAGTAGTAAGAATGGGGATAGGGAAGAGGGAACGAGGGTAAAATTTAGGTTCACACACCAGAAGAGTATGAAAGGGAGGCCATCGGAGGCAAACAACAAGCGGTACTGAGGAAGGAGAACCGATCCGCTACGTCTCAGGGAAACCCGCCCTAGAGGAAAGTAGGGCTAGTAGCCAAACGAGCTAAAGACTAATAAACGAAAAAAAAATACTTATAAACAGACTGAAGGGTGATGTTGAAAACTGGTTGTGGGTGATTAAAGCTATCATTGAGTAGCGACCCCACAGGTTGCCTGCCTTAGATTCACTATAAATAAAAATTCACTTCACCTGAGTAGCGACCCCGGTGGGTCTTTTATTTTGAAGGTCGGCCAGCATCCTTCATCATGGCTACGGGTTGGGTTTGGAGAGAACCCAAAGGATAATCGGGCGAGGCGAGATTAGCGCCCAGGTGAAATATGGAGGCAGCTATCAAGCTACCGCGTCAGTTAAGGAGAAGAAGGCCGATGGAAAGTAAGTCCTGAAAGGATAGAGACGGAGACGCTTGTCCAAAGGGAGGGCGCCGTCCAACCGGTCAGGAGGGTTGACGTCGCCATGAAGGAGCATGGAATAGAGAAATAAGCTAAAGAAAGAAAGGAAGCAGTTTAGGTAGAGATATAGTTAGGGGTGCAATAACTGACTGGATCAGTGGTTTCTGGGTATACTCGTTAGATATCGTTCTGTTTAATTATCGTCTTGATAGGTTTGCTCTTTATATTACCCTAATCGCCAGGAGCCCAACTCAATCTACCCGGGCCCTATCAATCACTGGATACCCGCAAAGGCTGCGACGGAGATTAGAGTTTGATAAGACTCGTGTAATTTTATTGAATGCAACGAAAGATGGCGTGGTAAGGGAGAACGGAAAAAGTGCCCTCCCCCAATGGGAGATGGAATAGGGGATATTATAGAAATTGTAAATATCCGGTAGTGGTACGTATCGAGCGGTGGACACAATGAGAAAGGGCTTCACGGTCCTCACACCACCAATATACACTTATAAAAATATATATGTATAACAGGTCATGGAACCGTTCGTAAACAGGACGCTGAGAAAACTCATGTGGGACAGAGGCGACCTTAAGATAGTACAACCAAAAAGAGTAAAAAAAAATGAGCGAATAATCAGCACTTCTACGGGGATAAAAAAAATTGAATAATAATAATTATAATTCCAAGACAGCTCACGAATGCATCGAAAAGGGTGAATTCTCATTACCCGCTCCGTTGCCTGCGGCGCTCCCTCCGAACGATGGACCGGTACTAGACCGAGGCTTGAACGATTTACGCATGGCCTCTTCGGTCTCCCGGAACCGCTGCTCAAGGCTCGCCATCTCGCGGTTGAGGACACCGAACGGATTGTAATAAGGGCCCTTGAAATGGGACCCGCGGAACCCCGGGGATACGGGTGGTGTGGGACGCGGGGATGAGGCCGCGGCAAATGACGGAGGGACGGTACTGGGGGCTCGGCTACTAGCAGGCGACGAAGCTCCGCTCTTTCGAGTGACGGACGGAGGTCGACGGCGGGTGGGTTTGGGCCGGCTGGCCTCGGGACCGATCAGCATGCTACGGCGGCGTAGCACGTTACTGGCATGGTATGAACAGTAGAGCTGGTCGCGGACACGGACACAGTGGGTCGGGTGGAGCACCCGTTTGCATTCGACGCACTTGAGGCAATGCCTGTGGTAGGCCACGCCGTCGAAGGTAACCTTATCGAACATGTAGCAAAAGTCTTCGCAGGTCGGGCAGATCGGGTGTTCCCAGTTGTTTTTGGCGTTGGCTGTTTCGTTGCGGCGCTGCGAGGCGAGGGAAATCTGGGACGCCATGGGATCAAATGGGCTGGGGGAAACGGCCGACCGTAGGTCAATCTGAATTGGCGACGCTGCCGCTGTGGTCTGAGCGCGCTGTCGGATGGCCGCCCGGCGCGTTAGCGGAATCGGCGAGGGAGCCAAGGCCGAGAAGGCAATGCTGGAGGAGAAGGTCCCGCCGTTGAAGGTGTCAAGATGACCCGATAATTGTGGGGTTGGCGCCATTATCATTGACTGGTCGACCGCCGGCGGGCTGGGCGGGGTCGATGGCGGCGGCGCCGACACGACGATGGATACGGCCGAATCAGAGGCTTTACTACCGGGCTGCTTAGTCGCAGCGCCTTCGGGTAACGGGGCCATCATAGAGATGCTCAGAGGAGAACTGTAGGCCGGCGCGTTGGCCCGGCCGCCGCGGCGGTCGCCCATGAAAGTGCCCCCGATGGCCGCTGATGAGGCCGATAAAGAAGGCGGCGGGTTGAGACGACGCTGACGTTCCTCCACGACGGTCCGCATATAGTTATCGGTGATGCGCTCAGTGAGCCACTCCGAACCGCGCGGAGACCGGGTAAGAAACTCCTCCTTAAGCTGCTTCCGCGTCTCCTCTAGTTTGCCGTTAACGATCACGTTGGGCTTACCGTCCCGACCCACGTCTACCTTAAGCTTGCTACTGGAATTGGCTGGGACCTGCGCAACGGTCACGACCTGCGGCTTACCACCGCCTGTACGCCCCTGCCGAGCCCCGGTGGGTTGCGGGCCTAGGGGGCTAGCGTTAGGGTTGCAAAACTTCTGGGCTCGTGTGCAGCAGTCGCATGCGCAGGTACAGTGGCAGGCAATTTCGCTGGTCTCGGTAGTCACGATCAAAGGCTTATCCGCCATGGTCTCGCTGAGGGTATCCGGGTTGAGGGACACCTTGATCTTCACATCGTATTTGGGACTGAGCGAGCACAGGGCACACGCGCAGCGGCAAGTGCAGGTCTGATCGGCCGGGGTCAGCCGGGGGGAGCCCCCGGGGGTGGACCGTCCGCCCTGTTTGTTGGGGACATTAACCGGAGGCTTATAGGCGCGACAGTGCGGACACGGGCAGTCAAAGGTGTGGGTCGCCGGCGACGAGGACTTGGCCGGAGTAACGGGTTTGGTTGACGCCGGTTTGGGCGAGGCTGGGGTGGGTTTAGAAGGCGCCGGCATGGACGTTGTGCAGTTCGGGCAGGGACAGGCCCCAAAGTCACCAGTAGGTTTGGTTGATGGCGACGCAGGTGGTGACGATGTGGGCTTAACAGCCGGCTTGGCCGGGGATGGGGAGGCAAGAGCTCCAGTCGACCGCGTCGTACAATTGGGACAGGGACATACACCAAAGTCGGTGGGAGGCTTGCCTTCCGATTTGGCAGGAGGCGGCGAGGAGGGGGTGGGTGTCGGCTTGCTCGGGGGCTGAGTGCCAAATTGGCCAGTGCAGTTAGGACAGGGACAGGCACCGAAGTCCTTGGGAGTTGGAGCCGGAGCCGGCGTGGCCGGTTTGGGTGTCGGGGGCGGGCTGGCTGCTTTGGGAGGCGGCGGAGAAGTGGTTGGTTTGGCAGGCCCGGCGTTAGATGAGCAGTTCGGACAAGGGCATACTCCAAAGTCCTTAGAGGGACCAGACGGCGCCTTCGGGGGCGGGGGCGAGCTCGGTGACTTGCCCGGCGGGGGGCTGGTGGGAGGTTTACCCGGACGGGTATTGGACGAGCAATTAGGGCAGGGACAGGTGCCAAAGTCGGTTGGAGGCTTGGAAGGCGGGGTGCTAGGCGCTTTGGGCGGCGGGGGAGAAGGCGACTTAGCTGGGGGTGAGGTGGTCGATTTTGTTGGGCCGGTATTGGAGCTACAGTTTGGACAGGGGCACTGTCCAAAGTCCTTTGGGGAGCCACTTGGGGGTTTGCCCGTAGGGCTCTTGGGGGGTGCGGGTGGCGAGCTGGGAGCCTTCGGAGGCGGAGGCGAAGCCGGGCGAGGCGTTCCCGAGGTGCAGTTCGGACACGGGCACTCGCCAAAATCCTTAGGCGGGCCACCCGGGGGCTTGCTAGACGGCGGCTTGGGCGGCGGGCTGCTGGGTGCCTTGGGTGGCGGCGGACTGCTGGGTGCTTTGGGCGGCGGGCCTGGTGTTCCCGAGGTGCAGTTTGGGCATGGACACTCGCCAAAATCCTTAGGCGGGCCACCCGAGGGCTTGCTAGACGGCGGCTTGGGCGGCGGGCTGCTGGGTGCCTTGGGTGGCGGCGGACTGCTGGGTGCTTTGGACGGCGGGCCTGGTGTTCCCGAGGTGCAGTTCGGACACGGGCACTGGCCGAAATCTTTCGGAGGGCCAGACGGAGGCTTTCCTGTGGGGCTCTTAGGAGGAGCCGAGGGCGAGCTGGGGGCTTTTAGAGGCGATGGGCTACCGGGCGTTTTGGGCGGCGGACCAGACATACTAGGCTTGCAGTTTGGACAAGGACACTCGCCGAAATCCTTAGGCGGGCCACCCGGGGGCTTGCCAGACGGCGGCTTGGGCGGAGGGCTGCTGGGTGCCTTGGGAGGCGGTGGACTGCTGGGCGCCTTGGGTGGTGGAGGGCTGCTGGGTGCCTTAGAGGGCAGACCCTGTGTCCCGGTAGTACAGTTAGGACATGGGCACTTGCCAAACTCCTTGTGCTGCGGTGGAGAGGGTGACGGGGTTGGGGAAGCCGATTTGGCCTGGGGTTTCAAGACAGGACTGCCCGTGGTCTTATAATTGCACTCGCGGAACCGTCGACAGTGGCAGCAGGGACAAATGAGGCGGATGTACTCCTTGTCCTTCGGGGTGAGGGAGTAGGTCGGGTCTAGTACGGCTTTGGAATAGTAGTAGGCCATGATGCGCTCAATCAGGTTGGCGTCGCGCACACGGGTTTCGTGGCAATTAGGACAGGGGCACTCAAATACGCTGGCATCACCACCACCAGCCTTGGCGAAGAGCAGGCAGGGCGTATTCTCACCGGGGTTGAGGCATCCGGCGGGGGTCTTGGCCCGCGGCGGAGCAAACTCGGGCGGGTCACCGAAGTTGTCGTAAATATTGAGCGCGCGCACACAGATGGAGCATGGACAGTCGCAGTGACACGGGTGGGCTAGAACCTCCTCGTCCACCGATACCTGGCCGTAGAGGGCGTTGGGGCAGAACGCACAGCGACACTGGCAGAGACACGCCTTGCCCGAGTGGGTGGATCGGTCGAGGGTGCGGTAGGGGGTATCGCTGCGGGGCTCCAACACCGACCCGCCCACCATGGGGGCTCCCGGGAAGGGGGTGGAGCGCGCCGAGGGAGACGGGTGGAGCATCATCGATCTCTCGATGGCGGGGGTCCAGGGCGGCGGGGTTCCCAGGCTGGAGTGGATCCCACGGGCGCGCACGCACACTGGACAGGCGCAGTGGCAGGCACAGCGGTGGGCCTGATCTCCGGCCTCCGACTCGGTCACTACACCGTAGAGACTGATGGGACAGTACATGCAGTGGCAGTCGCAAGAGCACGGCACATTATCCGACAGGTCGAGAGACGACGCCGTGCCGCAGAAACTCGGTTCGCTGGCCGAGGGCTGCGAGTAGGCCACGGTGTGTGGATGAAAGGAAAGGGTCAGATTCTGCGGGCGGGCCGGTTTGGCCCCGCCGGTTCCGCCCGGGTGACCCGCGGAGCGGTAAGGGTTCGACAGGGCGGAGGGCAGGACCCGGTCCCGGGCGGCATGGTGCACTTCACAGTAGAAGGCCTCATCGGAGATCTTTAGACTGTCCACAGTGAGAAGACGCCGACACTCGGTGCAGCGCAGGCAACCGCGGTGAATGGGCCGGTCTTGGGGAACGATGCGGTCCCCTCCGGTGATCAGTTTGCTGCACAGGTAGCACACCTCGTAGCAGTGTTTGGGAGTTCGGTGCATCTGCGCCATCTGTACGCGGTCAATGTCGTGGTAACCCACGAAACTGGTGTTGGCGCTGCTGGGTGCGAAGGATGGGCCGTGGTCAGCACACCCACCGCGCCGGGCCTCCCCGGCTGGGTGGTACGGCCGGATACTCGGGCTAGAGGAGGCGGTCGATGGTGTCACCCCCACAGGCACAGTAAGGGTGGCCTGCTGGGTGGTGGTGTGGGTGGTGGTCGTCGTGGTCGTGGAGGTGTGGGTGGTGGTCAAGATGGACGAAAGGCTGACGTTGCTCTGTACGGATGCCGGCCGCTCGCTCGGAGTGGCGCGGCCTCCGGCACGGTTATCGACGAGCCAGGCAGCCTGCATGACTGGGGGTGGGGTCGTGCTCCGCGCAGGACGGTTGAACTCCGGGGTAGGTGGTAGGAGTGATGCAAAGCGTCGGCCGAGGGAGGGTGGCGGGGAACGGCGGCGCGGGACCACTGCGGACGTCCAGGTGGGGTCGCGGACGGCCTCGTCAGCTTCGCTGCCTTCCAGCTCGCGGATCTTACTCGAACTCCTCAGTGGTTCGGACGGGACGACCACGCTGCCGCCTCGCCGTGCCTGATGCACACTTCCCTGGGCCATGCTAGGCGGGCGGGAATAGCGACCGTGGTCCAGGTGTGGAGCAGGTGACATCTCCCGCGCCTCGGGCGGGCCTGTAGTTCGACGCAGCACATCAGCCAGCTCCCACTCCGAAGGATGCGGGGACAGCGACCGTTCACTCGGAGCGGTGGGACCAGCGCGTTCCAAAACCTCGGACAGTTCGGTACGGCTCCGGGCGGAGGCTGGACGGTGCCACAGGTGGGCCATGGCAGCCTCGTCTGGGTCGATGTGGGCGGCAGTGGCTGCAATGGCCAGCGGCTGATGAGAAACGCTCCCGCCGCACTTGGCCATGGCCGGCTGCGGCCCGTGCATGTGGCGATGAAACGGGTGGGGCGAATGAGGGGCGGGTGAGGCGGTCTTGACGGGGCGCCGAGATTCAGCGGTAGCGGAGGCGGGCGGCGCGGCCGACGGGGTGTGCTCGTCGGTGAAGGGGTTCACCCGGGCGTTGATATCCACGTTGAGCAGCTCGTGTGGGTTGGCGATGCTCCAGGGACGCTGTGCACCGCCGGCCTGGCGGGCTTGCAGGATGTTGCACAGATCATCGTTGGAAGTGATTTTCACCGAGACCCGAGTGGTGCGGCCATCGTCGGCGTTGGTGTACGGGCTGATGTCGCCCGTGACGCGGATATCGTAGGAGAAAGGGGCCTGGGTGGCCGTATCGAACCCCTTCTCCTTGGCGTTGGCAGTCATGAGTGGAAGAGTTAATAGCTAGAAAGAGGATATCAGATAGTCGAGCGGCGCGCTAGTGGCGTCGCCGGCCCGAGAGGCGCGAAGAGGTTGAAGGTGAGCGAGGATGAGAGGGGGGCAGCTTGGCGGTAACAACCCCGTGGTGGCGGAAGGCAGTACTTGGGGAACCGTAGCAAAGTCGGGGCGCTGGTCCAGGGAGCGAGCTGGCGAGGGGTTTCTATATGCGCAGGCGGGGTCCGCAGACGTGGGGCAGGATGTATTCGGTGCAAACTCGCCAATAGGGTGGGTTTTCAGCACGCGTCCGCTATGACTGGACAGGACCCGGGTCGCGTCAAGTCCGCCGGGGTAGGGAAAGGGCGGGCTGGTACACGGTGCCGCTCGACTCGAGGGAAAGAGCTGAGACAGGAGCACGCGGCGGAATGTTCGATCCGTGCGTTGGGCGAGTCGCCGGAATCCACGGTGGGGCTGAGCTGCCGCAACGGTGGGCAACGGTTCTGGGTAGAAGACTCGGAGCAGCCGAGGTTCGCGAATTCCGGTAGAGCGGATTACTGCCGTGGATGGACGGGTGCGGAAGAAGAGGGCAGTGCAGCTATCGACCGGTGGTAAACAGCAGGTGGCAGAGGGGAGATAACAGATAGTAGAATAGGTGCAAGCAAACGTATGAGGAGCCAACAGGGCGCGGGATGGGTGAACGAACGAAAAGCGAGCGGGCGTGCCGGCAAGAAGGGTGGAGAACGAAAAGCGAGTAAACAAGAAAGGTGGAGAACAAACTGGAAAGGAGCGATGCAAGGGTGGACAAGGATTGGCAGCCTAAGGAGCCGGAATGGCGGAGTTGGAAAGTTGGCCACAGGTAGCGGGTGGCGAGGCAACAGCGGAAGAAGAAAGGAAGACAGATAGAGAGTCGCCGGGTATCGAGTCCGATACAGGACAAAATAGGGAGGAGGAGGACATTCACCGCGCGGATTGACGGAGAAAGGGAGGTGAGCTGCGCCGGCCACTGTCTCGGGGGTCGAGAAGGCGGAAGCCGAACCGTGAAGCCAGACGCGTGCGGGTGTGATGTTGAAGGGTTGCGGCTCAGGGTCACCGAACAGGGGAGAAAAATGCCTGGCGAAGGGGGCGCCCAACCGCGTAAACGTAAACAATGAATGGTGGGGTGGGGTGGGGTACAAAAAAAAAAAAAGGACCCGCCTGGGCCAGAGCCCTCCCGCCTGCGGTTCCACAGTAACGACTGCTGCAAGTGAGTGAAATGGGCCGCACGGAGTGGTGGTGGCGGGCGCAAGGCAGTGGGATCTATATGAAGCAGCTAGGCGGAGTGGGGGATTGATGGGTGCCAGACAGTGTAACGACACGCGCAACGGAGTGTGCCATCCACCGATACACAAGACCCTCCTACGGGCCAAATCACCGCATACCCTGGCGCCGCTTCACCTGCGTCGGCACGGCGCGTTGTGTCTTGAACCCCCCCCCACAGCGCCCTATCCCTAAGGCACCCGTTAGCAGGGCCCCGTCCCTCGAACAAGGCGCCAATGCTCCAGGTCACGGCTTTACGGCTCCACTCCCATAACCAACATACCAAGGTTCGTTAGCCTAGGTGAGGTATTGGACTGCCTACCAGGTGGAGTCAAGTGTGCTTTAAATCACCAGCCCCAATCCCGCCCCGGGCTCTGCCCACAGGTTTGCCGTGCAACCGCTTTTTAATCCGAAAATTCATCGCCAGATGTCCCAACCTGGCCTAGACCCCGCGAGCAGTGCACACCAACCACTTATCAACACGCCCGTCTATCGGCCTCCTCTTGAAATCGAGACTTTAGCTCAATTGATAGGCTACTTGGCACCTTCCCTTCCGTTCGCCCGAGAAGCAGATCTAGCAAAACCCCGTGGCGTCAAATCACATCTACCCAATTGTTTCTCATGGAGAAAACCGTCAAGGTATGTCATGCCCAACATATCGGGTGAGCAATAGGAGAAATGACCACGCTCCCGTGTAGTATGTAGGGCCTGAGCGTTTGTCCAGGCCGAGGTACAATCCCGAACGCGTCCATCGGTCACATCTGTTCATAAGCGGTTGGGGGAGGATCATCCCCCCCTCGCCACCACATTCTACTCGTCGGAGACGCTGGTGTGGGGGAACAAGACACAGGAAAATACAGTAGGAGTCGTAAGGTAAACAAACTGATGGGGGGTCATCCACGGCTCCCCATTGGTTTGCAGGTTCCCATATTAGGCGATCTTCAGATCCCAGCTGAGGTGAGTGTTAAAGGAGTGTATACCTTCGTTACGGTGAACACCTGCGCTTCGAACTAAAATTACTGAGCTGCACGTGGTCAAAGGGTACCCTCCCTTTAGCTAGCTGGCTCCATTTATTAAACAAACGGTGGCGCAGGTATATTACGTCTAATGTGCTACCCTGTTTGGCTCTGTCGGAATTAGACTTACTTGTTCTCTCAGGGATTTCAAAGATCCTAAACTGTGCAGAGTACATCTATAGCCCCTGTTGAAATCATGTGGGCTTCTAATGGCCAATACCTAGGTTTGCTTCAATATCAGCAACTGTATCACAACGGTTTCGATTGGAGGGTCTTCAGAAGCCCAGTGACCATGGTGGCATGTAATTATCATACTGAAGTTTCAGATAGTAGGCAAAGGATTTACGCCATCCGCCCTACTCCGACATCTCATTAGTATATGGCCGGAAAGGGGGCGATCCGAAGAGTTATATAGCCAATCTGGGACTGTTTCTATTATAATATCCATCGTCCAGTGGGCTTTAATATATAAGCGATAGATCGTGTTCCTTTACCACCTAGGTCCTGCTTTACTTTTACTCTATACACTGGTATACAGCATAATGGCAGCTGTAAACGTCACGGCGTTATATAGATTCCACAAAATCGGTACGGATTTTCTCAGCTAAATAATGTTAATTAAATATAACCACCACTCTGTACCACTCAGCGACTTCATTCTAACCAGCTATCATAGCAGGTTTTAAAGCCATGTGGCTGAAGTCTGACTAGCTCCGATCGCCAGGCGCCCACAACCACCTCCAGTGTGCTGAACTTCTTACCCCTCAGCTGTCATTCGATATCCCTGAACAGCCAGGTTAGGAGGCCCGTAGAGAAGGGCTAGCAGGAGTTTGAGTCTAGAGTTGGAAATGTAGGCACAGGTGGCTGTAGCAAGATGTAGTAGCGCATTATCACGGTGAAGCCGCAGGGGGTGATGGTCCAGACTTTCACGTGCCTCCACTCAGGCCTGGACCATGAGCTTCAGCCCATACTCTACATAGAGTTTGGCGGAGACCTTGACACCAGAGGGCTTGACGCTCAGGTGTAATAGGCCACACCTGGTGAAAAACAATGGCCAGTATTGCTTTGGGTGTGGCATAACCTCGGCAGGTGTCAGTTGGGACAGGGCCACCTTTAGGACACCACCTCCGGCGATTGGAGCCAGCAGGGGGATCACAAAGATACACTCAAGTCTTGTCGCCTGTGACAATGGATTCCAGCAGGTAGTCACTAGCCCTATCAGACTTCTCCAGGAGCTTGGTGGAAAAAAGTAACCACCGGTGGTACTGGTCATTGGTAAGGGTGTGAGGGGGCCTAGTGGTTGAAATAGATGCGCAACCCCAAGCCCCTACGCAGGACATTGTGTATGGTACTAGGGTAAGTATGGCAGGTCCAGGCCAGGTGCGCAGCAGTCAGTCAAGGGTCTTCCCTAAGCCATCTCAGGATTATGTCCCCATAAAATCCACCAATGTCATCCGGGGGGCGGCCAGAACAAGAGTCATCTGCAAAAGGGTAGTGACCTGTGCAAAAGTGAGCCAGGCATCTGTAGTTGGTGGAGTGGCTAGGGGCAGCTGAGCCTAGTTTGAAAGTCAAAGCATTAAAAGGACCATCTACCTTGTGGCCCTCCAGACAGTAATTATAAATAAGGACCCATACATCATGCCTGGTTAATTTAAATGGAGTGGGGGAGGGAGTTTGAAAAGTAGACATGATGGATGGTTAAAAAAAGGTAAGCTGTGAAGTCAGAAATGATTCCATCCTGGAGTGGATTATACCAAGCGACTCGGCACCGTTGACTGTCCGACGTTTAATCTGAACCACTGTGATCAGAGGTCTCCAGCTTAAAATTACATACCGATTTGGTTTCACCTTTACTCTGAGCGACTCGATGAAGACCATTACATTGCTGGTTTTTATTGTAATTATGTTTTTTTTTTTGAAAAAAACATACACCACCCGTTCCTCATTGTGCCGTTCGAGGCCAAAGCGATTCAGTATCGCTTACACTTTGTTTAACGTTCAAGCAGTTTCAAGCTCAATCGTTGGATATTAGAGTCTAAGAAACGACACCGTGATATTAGGCATGAGCCCACCACGGTGCACGCTCGGGGACCGAAGGTGTCTACGAAAAGAATTGTACATGGACGCCCAGGGACCGAAGCGGCGAAGATGGGCCGACGGCACCCGCACTCATTCCGGTCATTTGCCGACCGTACCGCTTGAGTGAATCGTAGCCCAAGGTAGCCCCCATGCTCAAGAGGACCTTTCGGTAGCGACAGTTGAGAGCCAGCATGAGGCCATTGGTGGCACTCGCACTGGCTTTTACGATGCTGGTCGGGGAGTTGTGCCACTCGACGCCCGTCGTGAGGTCGCTATG
>JANBPT010000046.1:0-94457 GCA_027575765.1 Tieghemiomyces parasiticus | reverse complement strand
TCTCCCTCCTTGTCACCTTGGGTTCGATGCTGGGGGGGCCGTCATTCGTAATTTCCCATGAACGTCCCATGCACTTGGGGGAGGGTGCGGCCTCTGGCGCGGCTGAAAGGGAGGGCTTAGATGGGCGCTTCTCCTGGGGGAGAGTGGGAGTGGGACCTGGCTTGGTTGAGGGAGTGATGGACTTGCTGGGTGCGGCAATGGGCGCCGAACTGGAGGTGGTGGCACATAGGTCAAGGCCCAATAGATCCAAATCAGGGCGGCCAACTAGTTTGTCAACTTCACGGTCTTGGAAACTACTGTAAGCTGGATCCATCTTGCAAAGGACGATTCATCAGTGCGCAGAAGGGCTCTGGCGATTCCTATACCTTTCAAGGGTGTGTTACTCAATACGGGCATAAGGGCAGGCTTGATCAGGTGGTTCACTCTCAGGCCTAGGCGGGCGGCTGCCTCTTGTACAAAGAGGCTGGTGGCGGATCCGTGGTCAGAGGCAGCTATGGACGGGACAAGGTTAATGGTGCAACTGCAACAAGGAGAGCTGGCGGAGCCCTACCTATATGGGGCCCTAGAGCCAAGCCCAACTGCTTAGATAGAGGGAGACTTCCCTCCCCCTTCCCACTGGCACAGTATGGCGCGCACTGTACCCACCTCCCAACTAAGGGAAGAGCGCCTACCTGACAATCCCTCAGCAGGCGGAGACATCCCGCCTAATTTCGATAGATTGATGAGCACCTTACTGCAGCCAATAAAGGAGGAGGAAATGACTTTTGGTACTCCTAGTGCCTCTGATACCCCCACGACGCTGATAAAGAAATACAGATGCCACACAATCGTTCGACAATTTTTAGTTGGAGGTGCCAGATCGCAGTGTTTCAGGTGAAACGAGAAAGAGTCAATGATGCTGAGTCGATTGGTATAAACCATTCCAGGATTGAACCATTTTTGACTTTACAGCCTGCTTTTTTAACCGTCCATCATGCCTACTTTTCAAACCCCCTCCCCCGCTCCACCCAAGTTGACCAGGCGTGATGTGCAGGTCCTCATTTATAATTACTATCTGGAGGGCCGCAAGGCAAATGATATTTTTAACGTTTTGACATCCAAGCTGGGCTCAGCTGCCCCTAGTCACTCCACCATTTATATGTGGCTGGCTTGCTTTCGCACAGGCCACTGCTCTTTTGAAGCCAACCCATGTTCTGGCCGTCCATCAGATGACATTGGTGCATATTATGAGGACATGATCCTGAGGCGGCTGGGGGAAGACCCTCGACTTACTGCTGAGCAGCTGACCTGGGCCCGCCATACTTCCCCTAGTACCATGCGCAAAGTCCTGCACAGGGACCTGGGGTTGCACAGCTATTTCGATTGCTGGATCCCCCACAACCTCACCGACGACCAGCACCACAAGTGGGTATATTTTGCCACTGCGTTCCTGGAGAAATTTGACGGGGCCAGTGACTAGCTGCTGGACTCCATTGTCACAGGTGACGAGACTTGGGTGTACCTTTATGATCCCCCTGCTGGCTCCAATTGCCAGAGGTGGTGTCCTAAAAGTGGCCCTGTCCCAACTGAGACCCGCCAAGGTTGTACCACACCCAAGGTGATGCTGACTATTTATTTCACCAGGCGTGGCCTATTACACTTGAGCATCAAGCCCCCTGGTGTCAAGGTCTCCGCCAAACTCTATATAGAGTATGGGTTGAAGCCCATGGTCCAGGCCTGGGTGGAGGCATGCAGAAGTCTGGATTGTCGCCCCCTGCAGCTTCACCATGATAATGTACCACCGCATTGTGCTGCAGCTACCCAGACCTACATTTCCGACTCTAAACTCAAACTTCTGCCAGCCCCTCCCTACAGTCGTGGTCTGGCCCCCTGCGACTTTTGGCTGTTCAGGAATATCAAACAGAAACTGAGGGGCAAGGAGTTCAGCACAGTGGAGGCGGTCGTGGGCGCCTGGCAGTTGCAGTTAGCCAGGCTCCAGTCCAATGACTATAGGGCCTGTTTTGATAGATGGATAGAAAGGGCTCGCCGAATGGTACAGAGTGGTGGCAGCTATATTGAATAAACATCATTTGACCAAGAAATCCTTGAACATTTTTGTAGCACCTGTAACTATTTATACCCAGCGCAAATGGCCTCTTATGAAAACCAACTATTTTTATAAATAATCCATATCTTTTACTTGGTTATTTCTTTCTTTTTTTCTTACATCTAATTGGTCCCGTCCCCACCTGGATCCCTCTCCTCGCCTTAGTGCGTTTTCGGCCCTACTTGGCCACCTTACTGTGTTCCCCTTTTGTCCCCACTCGGCCGCCAAAGTTACACTTTCCTCTGCCCTCTTAATCAAAGGACTCACTAGCTGTGCTCAACAAGCATATTTTATTCCTTATAATAGACATTTCGCTTAGCAACGTGAAATGGATCATTCTCCCCTTCGGATGCCTAATGGCCTCCCACTCTCCCTCCTTTCTACCTTGCTGGCGAAAACTGACCTTCGCCCCCAGGCGAGCATATATAACGTGACTTGGGCAGCCAACCCTCTTTAGAAACTTGTCTGCGAAACATATCATCCTCTTGCTCCTAAACCTTCTTTCCTTGGGTAATTGCCTCCTCGCTCTTGGCTACCTCGCCTGTCTACCCGCTCTTCTCGGTTACAATGTGTTGTACAAATTCAGTTGATGGTTAACTTCTGAAGGTTTTTTTTTAATATGTAAGTTTGGAGAGGCATTAAACAAGTGAACTAAAACTAAAGATATTTGAAATACGGATATGGTGATACGGTTGGGATGGGCGAATACCAGGAACGATAATTGCGGGTATAGATTGGCGCTGAAGGGCGGCCAGGGGAAGTAAATGAAGCCAAAGTGAAATGAAAAATCATAGCAACGCTGGGTTAAAAAGGTAAAACTTATAAATGGAGATACGAAAAGAGAGGGGATATGGGTAGAATGATGGGGGGGAAGGTATGCTTGGTAAGGAAAATGGGGGGCGGGGAGGGGAAACACGGTAACCAAACGTATAACTGATCAGCTACTACGGAAATGGAAGGAAGAACAAAAGAAGTAAGAAGGCACACACACCCCTTTCCTAGACATATGTGTAGCAAGCGTCCCGCCCCCCTCCCCTCCATGGGGAAGTAAAGGGGGTGTAAATTGACCAGAGCAGCCGGAGGGATGGGGCTTAGGGCAGAGGGGCTGCAACTAGGGTCGCCGCCACATCGTGCTCGTTTGAGGCCACATCGGACCGCGCAAGGGAGCCAGTGACGGGGCCGGGGCCGGCCTCCCCACCACTGGCACCACGGCGCTGCTTAGCACGCTGGAAATCGTCGATCGACTTAAAGTCCCGCAGGATGGTTTCGAGCTCGGGCGTCACGTCGAGGGGGCGGGTGGCCTTGTCCTGGCGGTAGAACTGGTAAGCCCAGAACTTCTCGAGACCGTACATGTATCCGTCGTGGTAGTCCCGCAGGGTGTCGACCTGGAAGTCCTCGTAGAGATCGCCGCGGAACTTCTTTTCGAGGCCGTAGGAATAGAATCGGAAGAGGCACTCAAGACCATAGCGATACTTGGCGTCGGCGTCCTCGAGGGCGAGACGCTTGAATTCGGCGTACATGCGCCGGTTGAAATGGTCACGGAGGAAGTGCGACCAGAACCGGAACAGGGTGTTCATCTCCTGGGACTGGCCGATGCCCAGCCGCTTGCGCTCGCGGAGCGCCTTGGCGTGGTAGCGGTAGTACTTGTGCTGCACGAACCCGTTATCACGCAAAAGCTCGTGACTGGGGTGCTCAAACGCCGGGATCGACTGGGCCAGTCCGTCGTAAGACGTGCCGTAGCTGCCGGCCATCGCACCGCCCTGATCGACCGACGCCGAGAGAGACCCCGCCCCGCGGTAGGAGGACGGCTTGTTGAGGGAGGTGCCCGGCGAGAAGAGGCTGCCACTGGCTACGGAGTCGCGCGGGCAGGGCTGGTCGCCCATCAGCCAGCCGATCGAGGTTTGGGCGTGGTGCTCGCGGGCATTGTAGGATGCCGGGCGGAACCCGCCTCCGGCCTTAGACCCGGCCGATTGGGAGGCCCGTCGTTGACCTGGGCGGCCTCGGGAGGCCTCCGCCGTACCCTTGATCGGGATGAACCGCGGCGCAGGCTTGCTACGGCGCGACCGCTTAGAGCCCTTGACAGTTTCGGTCTGTCCATCCGCCTCGCCCTCGCGCGTCACGGTGGGCTGGTTGGACATCGAGCCGCGGCGAGAGCGCTGCGGGTGCGACTTGAGGAACTCCTCCGCGGGAACGGTTTCAATCTTGGTGACACGAGACGACGGACGGGTAGAACGGCCAGCATGAAGATCGCGTTCGTAGTGGTAAAGTCCTTCGTTGATCATGCGAGCCAGATCGTCACTCATGGCCTTACGCTCGTAGGGCTGGCGGCCACGGTCGCGGCGGCGCTCGGTGACAATCAGCAGTGAGGCGATGACGTCCTCGTCGACGTCGTCCTCGTCCCACTCGTCCGAGTAGTATTCATCGGCACTGGCGCGGCTAAATCCACCATCGGATAAATCACCGTTCTCGCCGCGCGAGGGACGACGGGTGCTAGGGCCGCGCTGGTTGAGGTCCTCGTCCTCCTCAAACTCAAACAGGGCGTCGCCCATCGGGTCGGCACGGTGGCTACGGGAGCCACGGTGGGGCGCGCCGTGGCGACCAGACTGGCTGCGGGAGCGAGACCGACTAGCCGCGGTCCGCGAGTGCGAGCTGATGCGGGGACGAGGCACGCGGGAAGAGGCGGACGTATTACCAGTGGCGCCCTGTCCGCCCAGGCCCAACTTGGGGTGGCGCGGGGGGCGAAGATGGTTGGACTCGGGGGCCGGCGGGAGGTTCGGGGTGTGCAACGGCCGGGCTACAGTGTGGTCAACATTAGGACCAGAGCAATGGGAAAGGATTAAACGGATCAAAGGCGGTAACCGGGATGAACGCCGTTGGGAGAGGGTAGTGGGGGTGGAAAAAAAGGGATGATGGTTGGCAAAACAAACAAAAAAACAAGTAACAGCACCAGTTTTGGCACGAAAATGATGGTTAAGAGTGTGGACATCGGCATGACGGTGACAATCAGACAGGTCAGGGGAGCGAGAGAGAGAGAGAGAGGCGGGAAGGAGGTTGGTCAGGCGGAGGAGGGGCGGGTCGGGGTGGGTGGTGGGTTTATTGCACGAATCGAAGTTGTGAAGGTGGGCCCCACCCCGACGGGCATTGCATGGAATGAGAGAGGATGACGAGACAGAAAAGAGTATGGGTGACGGTTAGTGCGACGTCGTTACAGTAGGAGTGATGATGAGTGCGCTAAGGAATGAGGCGGTTGCTCTCTAACATGAGTATGAGGGAGGGGAAGGAGAAAGAGAAAGAGAGAGAGGGGTCACTCCGCTAAACTCGAGTAAGGGTGCCGAGGAGAGGGCCGGTTGTAACAGGATTTCAAAGCAGATGAGAGGGGACACAAGCGTAGGAACACCAACAACAGTAAAATTGGAAAGACAAGATAGTAAGTAAATAAATATAAATGTAGAAAGAAATGGATAGAGGTCAACAAAGGCTGATCTCATCCCGGGCGTAATATTTTTTTTGGAGAATGGTTCAATAGAATCAGCCACTCCAAGGAGACGTACTGACCAGGGTGGGTGAGCATATTGGAAGTACCCGATAAAGCTATAAGAAGAGAAGGAAAGCGCCAGATGTGTACTAGGCGGTCGTGCTCGTGGCTATGGTGCCGAGGTGGAATGGTGAGGACGATAGAGCGCCGAGGTCGTATAGGCGTCGGGAGGGGGGAGGAGGGCCGTGCGCGGAGTAGCGGGGGGTTGAGACATTGTGTAGGGGGGAATTCAGTGGGGAGAGGGGACGAGCGAGTAGGAATAGGAAAAAAAAGAACAGGTCAATACATGGGACTTTGAGATTAAAAATAAAATCCAAAAGGTAATACTGGAAAAGAAACTATAAAAAAAAATTAAAAAAAAAGAGGCTAAACGCAGCATCATCACCTTACTCCTCGCGTAAGTCCTCGAGAACGGCCGGGCATGTACCATTGTATTAAATATGGCTTGGCTTGCCCGAAATCCGCATCCGTATTGGTTTAGGGATTGATCTTACATTGTCCGGCAGTAGGTGACAGAGCCTGGGCAGGTTCGCTGTTACTGGTAGTAACGGGGGCGCGGGGGCTGTTAGTGCCCGAGGTTCGCGACGACGACGACGACTGATGCTGGGCAACCGATGGATAATCATATGGAAGGTGTATTGATAACGGGGTGCGGGTAGATGGAGGGTAGGCGCGAAAGCCAAGGAAGGTGTATGTGTAATGGATGACGTGCAAGTTGAGATAGCGAGTTAGTAAGTAGGTCAATGAGGGCGCGCAAAAAACAAAAAGCAATCATTAGACCCAGTAGAACCGGGTAGAGGGGCCGGGAGGAGGGTCTACAAAAAAGGTGAAGGATGAGGAGGGAGGGGGGGGCAGACGGCAGCGATTCAGGCCACCGGTACAGCACAGCCCACGAGAGTCGGGGTGCTTACCTCAGGGTTCAGCAACCAACGCTGCCAATCTCCGCGCTTGCGAATGCTATCGCCCGAGACCTCCACGATTTCGCTTGAAGCGAGCGCCTCGCGAATGACAGCCAGGTCAGTAGTGAGGGCGCGCACCCGGTTGAAGCCGGCGATAAGGGCCAAAGGAAGGTATCCCTCCTCGTTCATCTGAGAGCGGAAGTACACGTCCTTGACCAAGTTGTCCACACTGTAGTAAAACTCGACCTGGTTGCGGACGAAGGTTTGGACGGTGCCGGAATCGGCGCCCTCTGTGGAGGGGAGCGGTGGTGGGGCGTTCACAACCGCCGGGTATTGCCGCGGGCGGCGCGGGTAATGAGAACCGCCGCCATAGTGACCCTGCGGGTAGGCCTGGAGCTGCTGGTGGTGAGGGTGAGCGGCATGGTAGTGCGACGGCTGGTGCGGGAAGGACGGCATCCGGCCGTTACGACCGGGCTGACCGGGACCGCCAGGGCCCCGGCGACCGCGGTTGGCCTGGTTGGGATCGCGCGGAACCCGGGGCTGACGGGGCTGGCCCTGGGAACCGGCAGCGCGCGGTTGGGTGGACTGAACGGCCTGGGCCTCGACCGCGGTGGTACTGGCGGTGGCGTCAGTGGCGTCGTTGGCGGTGGCCTCGGGGGTGGATACCGACGCGTCGCCGTTGGGCTGGGCGCCCGTACGGGACTGGTTGCGGGACCGGTTGCCACCGGCAGAGCTGTTGCGCTTGGTCGCGGGGGCATTGCCCTCCTTGACATCACCCGAGGCGTTGCTACCCTCGGAGGTTTGGCGGGTGGGGACATGGCCGCCGGTGGCGGACTTGCTGTCGTTACCCGTCCGCGGCCGGGCGGTGCCCGAGGCCTTACGGCGGGTGGGACCGTTTGACCGGCCGGCACCCTCGCGGGGCTGGGCCGGGTTAGCGGCAGGGGTAGAGTTACCGGTGGTGCCTTCCGAAGCGGTGGCTTCTGCCGTCTCTGAGGAGGAGGAGATCGGAGCCGACGGCCCGTCCTTGGGGGCGCGTTCGCCCTGACGGGGCGTGGCCGTTCGCCGAGGACGGCGTTTATCGGCGGCATCGCCGCGGGTCGCGTTGGGCCGGCTGTGCGTAATGTCTACCTCGACGGGCACCCATTTTCCCTTCCCGCGCTTCTGAGCGGCGCCCTCGGTCGCTTCGGCGGCTTCCTTGGTGGAAGTAACGGTAGTTCCTGGAGTAACTGCGGCCTTAGTGGCCACGCTAGCGTCGGCCGGGGCTGGCCATTGGTTGAGATCCTTGAGGGGGGCTACCGAATCACCACCTTTCTTGGTCGAGGCCGACCGACTGGGGGTAGCATTCGTCACTTCAGTAGGCAGTTTGACCTGGCTGGCAGTCTGGGACACCTTGCGAGCTCCCCAGGGGTTTACGGCGGGGACGGGGGCGGGCGGTAAGGTAGTGGGGCCCTTGGCTGGGACGGCCTCAGTGGGCTTATCCGTAGCCAGGGCAGGGTCCTGCACTGTAAGGGCCTCCATACCAGCCTGGACAGTCTCCAGATCCTTAGCCGGTGAAGTGACCGGGCTGGTCTCCGCCGCGGAATCGACCTTGGGTTTGTCGGCAGTCATAGCTACGATGCCAATAACGGTAAGGTCGAACAAGTGGGGTACGGGGAGGGGCAGAACAGTAAACGAGTGGTTAGACAGGGTTCGACGGCGCGAAGAAAGGAGGGAGGGGAAGCCAAAGACTGCATGGCCCGAGGGCGTTGTGGAGGGGGGGGCAGATGCTAAAATAAGGTGGACGCCAGCTAACTGCAGCCCTTGGCCCCGCCGGAGAACGAGAATGTTAAGAGAGGGATAAAAGAATCTGGCGGTGCAGGTGAAAGGAAGGGGAGACGGTTGTCCAATCGGTGACAACCCGAGAAACAATGGAGTCAGGAAAGCAGTGTGGACAAACGAGCCTGCAGATGTTTAGACGTGGCGATATGAAGAGGGGCCGTATGTATAGTAATGGAGGGAGAGACCCAACCGCCCCCTGCCAACTCTTCGCCCCCATCCGGGTTCTCCCCTTCACCGCCCCCAACTGCTACAGCACAGGTAGATAAGCTGTGGTCGGCCGGGTAGTGGATACGAAGCGCCAGGTGGCGCAGCTCGCACGTGAGGGGCTAACACCGCCAGGAATAAATTACCCCAGCGCCCGCCGTGGTATACTGAGGCGGACTGCTCGTGTGGGGTACAAAGCAATCAAAAAAGAAGGGGTCTAATTAAGCGTCAACTAACCGGTGACCGGGCACAGGCTGGAACGGGCTACTTACTGTGTGGGTAAGGGGGGCTGGCGGGCTCGAGGTGACGGCCCTGATACGACTTGAGGAGGGCGGTTGGGTTGTAGACGGGAAGCGACCCGGACGAAGTAGTCAGGGCAGCGGTGATCAAGACTGGGACACGGTGTCTTCAGGTGAGATCAGACCCGTTGTAGGCGAGGGGGTTGATCGGGGTGGCGAGGGGACGAAGATCGACGACGACGACGGGATCTCGTACGGTAAAGGGCTCGGGGTTGTGGTGGCGGTAGGTCAAGCTAGTAATCGAGGATCGCTGATCTAATCCGGGCGGAGAAGGGCAGGGAGGGAAGCTATTCACTATCGAGTGGAGTTGGGTCGAGTAGTTACGGAACGAGGCAGGACGAGAGGTTCGATCAGCAACAGCGATCTGATACGAGGAAAACCAAAGAAGCGGGACTAGATCGGACCACCCCAAGGTACAGGTGAAAAAGTAGATCTACTTCACAGGAGGGCAAGAAGGAGGGGGAGGGAGCTGACCGAGCGTCCCGGACGGAAAAAAAAAGGGGGGGCTGGATGGGAGATGGGGGAGGGAGAGAGGTGCGGGTGGTTGCGGTGACAAGCAGGCAAGAGATCTGCTCGCTGCCAGAGTGGGCGTTGCGGTGCGGCGCGGGGAGGGGGGACACTACTCGGCCGGTGGCGGAAGGGCCTGGGGTGACGAGCGGCGGCGCCAGGTGCAGGGAAGAGAAGGGCCGCGGGCCTAAACGGTGGCTGACTCTATAGGGACTGGCTTACCAACTGCCAGGTGAAGTGCCTAGGGCAGGAAATAGCGACAGTTGCTCGGCTACCGGGCGCTGCCGAGGGCTATTGGGAGGGCAGGGGTGGTGCCGAATGTCGTGTAAAGCGGAGGGGGGTCTCGACACGGTGATGCGGATTGCGGGCTAGCTGGAATGTGCAGCAAAGGTGGGCTACGAACGCAAGCTGTAGTCGACAAGCTGGGGCCGGGTGGTGAAGGATAGCGGATAGCGGCGGAGCGCTCCAGGGCCAGTCACCCGTCTTGCGCCATATGCCCTTCCGAGCGACCGCAGCCGCGTTGTGTGGGGCTCTGGGCTGTTTCAGACGTTATTCTCATCCGCTGTACTTGCTAGCCAGCGGCCCACCTTGTCCACTACCGGTGCCGCTACTGTGGGCAAGCATCCACCAGCCCACCACAACTCTATATATGCCACCCGACATTAACCTTCCCACCTCCTTCCAGGGCCTTTTTTTACATAGCACGGTCTGTTATCATCTTTTCGTTCCTCCGCGGGGCCATTGGCCAGCCCGGCAAGTTGAATGATTGGTCGCCGCCATCACACGTTGGTGGCCCTCGGACAGACGAGTGGGCCGAACGTATCGGCAGGGCGGGGCGGGACATCGATGGAGGGAGGCGTGGAAGGAGAGCGGAGCTGTCAGGAAACTCGGCGGCAATCGTCTGGCGCATCTCCCTGGTGGGCGGGGGCATACACCGTGGTTGTCCCCGGCTCTCAGCCGAATAAGGCCCCGCAGCTGGTCTGCGTATGCTGAATTCCTGCGCATTTATCCGCCCTTGCCAAGTGGCCAGTAGGTAGGAGAGGCGGCTTCCTCGGTACTGCCGGAGAAACCAGCCGTCTATACTATTTTCATCAGCCGCTTGCGTAACCGACACCCCGCCCATAGCCATCGCCTCGCTTTAACTTTAGGGCCCTGCCCACGGAGGGGGGGGGGGGCCTTTTCGGCCAGTGTGCGAGCATTCGAGGCGGTGTGTAGCCGGAGTGATGGTCGCCGATTCGTCCGGCGTCCTTCCTAGCCAACCGCACTACCAGCCGCCAGGGACCTTGCACAAGGCGTAGCGAAGGGGCTCTTTGTGAGCGGCCGCCGCGCTAAACACTCAAGAGGCAGGGGGCGTACCTTTGTTTACATTTGGCAGGTGCACCGACATCGGTACTCTGGGTTACACCGACCATCCCACTCTAAACCCAAAACACCTCTGTTCGTGGCTGGGTGTCCCCCCCCCCCTCGTTCAGCCCCCGTGAACATGGCCTTCAGAGTAAAGTGACTTTTAATGGCGCTAATTATTGCGACGGCACGGGCTCTAAAGGTGCCGGCCCGGTCTTGGGGATACGGTGCAGGTAGCCGAAACCGATATCACAGCCGAGTAGACCCTCGCCGCCCCAATCCCGGCTCGGAGTGATGCTGACCTGGCGGCAGGTGTTGAGCTTGCTGTTGTACACCAGTAGCTTAAGCGGGCGCCCGACGTGGTGGGCCACCATATACGAAAAATCCATCTCGTTGTGGAAAGCGGCCTCGGGCGTGCCCACAATGTAGTCCTGGTGGGCATGTAGTCCCGCCGCAAAGGCTGGCGAGTCTCGGGTAACGTCTAGAACATGCCACACGTTCTCCTCGACGTGTCGGGCGTTGCAGAACCGGACCAGACAACCCAGGACGCCCTGCTGTGGATCGTCGCTCCAGGCCCGCCGCGGGACCAGTTCGACTTGCCGTAGAGTGTGCTGCTGGGCCGAGTACACGCCCAGCCGTACGGGTTGGTCAATATGACTCTGGACGGCGTCGATCAGGGTCTGGGCATCTGCTTCCGTCTGATATACGTGGGGTGTGCCAATTCGAGGAGGAGTGATGCGTCGCGCTGTTAGCAGGCTTGAGATGATAGACTCTCCCTCCCCGTGATACTGCAGTAGTGCTGTGAGGGCCGTGCTCAGCCGTCCAGCGGCCTGTTCGCCACGTGGCCATGCTACTTACCAATACGTGGTCGTTGACCGACACGATGAAATCAAAGTAAGGCACGAGGCCAACCTCAAATGCCGGGGAACGGTTGAAGACCTGGTGTTGCAAAGCAGGGCGTGTCAAGGGGTGGGGTCAGGAGGTCGAAGCGGTAAGTCTTGGGGACTGATGCGCCGGCGGAGCTGGCAGTCGGACGTGGCGGTGGTTATCCCCTGTGGTGCGGTCGCCTCCGGTGGTTCACACGACCGGACACATAATGGAATCTTATTCCCTCCCTCGGGTCATACCACTACACTCACTTGAAGGACGTGGAACCCCCACACGTTTTGCGGGTTTTCGGCGGACTGCTCGGCACCCATGGCGAGTTGGATTGGCTGCTCGGTGGAAAGCGACGGGGTTCGAAACGTAAAAGGCGGCTGAGGACAGCGGAGGGTAGCTGTTATGAGGAGAAGGAATGTGGGAAATGGGAAACTGTAGATGGTAAGGACAATGCGGGATGGAAAATGCGCACCGCTAATCGAGACGACCGTCGGCCATGCGAGCCGGCCCGGCGCGTCGCACTCAATTCTTCGCCTTCCCCTTATCACACTGTGACCCTCCGATCCATCAGGGACCAGTGCCCCAATCCTTTCCCCCCCAAGCCCCATCGTTGTTATCCCTTCTGCTCTCCTGTGACGTCGAGGTGGTCTCCCTGACATAGTTTTCATATCTACTGTCTTGCGGCATTCCACCTGATCAGCTGCGTAATAAACACCAGCTACCCTCCCCTTTAACCAGCGAGCTCTGTTCTGCGCTGGCTGGCCGGATGGTGTCGAATTGTCCGGCCTGCGACGACGGGCTGGTCCGAGGAAAGATGATGTCATAGACAATTGGACGTGGGCCAGTGCAATGCAACTCCGCAGCGTGACTTCGAGCGGTAGGTTCCCAGGTCGGCCCATAGCCGCCGCCACGGTGGGAACGGGAGAGCGTGGACCATCTTTATACGTAATTAGTACGTTAGGGGTACACCTTCATCCTAGTAGCCGCCATCACGGGAATGCGTTTCGGTACAGTGGACTAGGCCGCGACGGCTACGCAAGGGTACGTCTGGCGCTATTATTTATAAGCCTGGCTACTGAGCATTGCTTATGCTGGTAGGTAGGGGTCCATTGGCCAGAGGGGGAAGGGGTCGCGCGTCCGGGGCTATAGTCTATGCGGCCGGTTGGTATCCGTCCGTCTGACCGACACTTAGCAGGTAACAAGGACCGGACTGCGTTGGAGGCCAGGAGCACAGTGACCCGCGCCAGACTCTTTGCGGACCAGCCGCCACAGGATTCATTGCGAACCTCGGCTGATCGCTCGCCTCGCCAACACCTGCAACGGCCAATCTATCTTTGGTCCCCTTCCAGGAACCCGATTGACATGTATCCGCTCACAGTGCAGAGAAAGGATGCTACCAGGAATAACGGTCGATCGTGACGCCCTCGGAGTAGTATAAGTGTCCGCGATTACAAGCGGTGGGGCTGGTGGATGGCGATGCTTTACAATCAGGCACCCTCAAAGTTGGGCCACGGGGGGCCAAGGTAGGCTTCTCCTAAATTTGCTTGTTTCCAATTTCCGTGCCGCCCTTACCTACGCGTTGCGGCACCACCGGATGGGCCGTCCGCTGATCCTGACCGACCGCACCAGGTACCGATATTCCTCCAACATTTATCCATCGGTGGCGAAGAGCGGGGGGACCCCGTCGATGGGTGCTGGCCGACACCATCACCATCACCACACTCACCGGAATCCAGCATGCAATCAACAGCCAGGCAATATTGATCTAGGCTGAGTCCCCCACAGGTAGGCCATCTGAGCCAGGCGACTACGGGGATGGCGTGGTCCGATCGCATACAGTCACGAGAACAGCGGGTGCGATATGCCGCCTGTCACCCAGTGGCGGGTACTAATGGCCTTCTTCGGCCCTTGCCGTCTTTGTGGTCTTACCTCCCTACGTTCTTTCCGGGGACGCTGTCCCCCCAGGTGCCGTTCGCCAGGTCGCCCAAGCCTTGCACCGACGGGCGCCGCGCTGGAGCTCTAACCAGCCCCAGCTTCGCGAACTTGGCGGTGCCTTGGGCCTCATGCATCCGATCCCGCAACCATTGGCCCTTCCCCAGCTGGCTGCGCCTAGTCTACTCTCCCCGCTGTACCCACACCTCCCAGCCAGTCATACAGCGCCATCTCTCCACCTACACCACTCCCTCCACTCGCCACCCCTTCCCACACTGTCGCTCCACAATCCCTGGCTTACACTGACGTAAGTCTTCCAGGGTTCGCCAACGGATGGGACCATCCGACCACGCCGTGTCGACTCGCCCCCCCGTTCGGTAGCTGTGCCTCCCCGTATCCGCTTGATTGTGCGCGTATGTACGCATGCGGCTGCTGAATAGAGTAAGAGACGGCGGCCTGCCAGCCACCCGAGCGTTCCGCGGTCCCACCATATTGGCAGGGCAGCCATGTCGTAGCGGAGGCGGAGGGTGCTGGGGATGGGTCTCACGATCTGTAGTGCTCGGCATTTGGGACCGTGGGCCGCGGTCTACGCGTACCCACTGCACGGCTAGCGGACTCCCAAGACCGGACTCCTCCATATATATTTCCCCCCCCTCCCCAAGTCTCTCTCACTGTCTGTCGAATCTCCCCCCATCCTTCTCCACCTTGGCACCGACGCCATCATAACGCCAGCCTCCCTGCGAGATAGTTTTTCCTTTCCTGGCTCCCCTCCACACCCCCGCGTACATCCCACCCCGCTACCTGTCCCCACTTCAGCGCACCCACTCTCTACATCGACGCGGTACACCATCCTGCGGATCGACGCATCAGTCCACCCCACTCTGGGTCTCCTCCGTCTTCCGCCTATCGTTTCCTGTCTGTCTTTGCCGAACCCTGCGAGGTCCGCACTCCCGCCGTCACTGTCGCGCCCCGTCTTGTATATATACCCGCCAGCCCAGCTGGATGCATGACGTGGGAACCTGATTTATATCTCTGTCGTGGAATCCCCTACCCACCCACCTAACATCCAATCGCTCGCGCTATCCATAGTCTCTCTTCTTCTCTTACCCCTTTCCCTCACCAGAACTCCCTCCACCACGCTACTCTAGACTCTTTTCTACTTCGCACACTTTGTGTAACTCTCGAGCCCCCCCTTCAGTAACAAGCCTCCGGCCTCTGCACTTTCGGTAAGTAGTCCAACCCTACAGAGTCCGCCACGGCATCCAGCTGGTCTCGCGAAGGACCTGGAAATGGGGAGGTGTCCCGCGGGGCCACTATGGGTCTCGGCCGAGACCTGGTTTCGCCCACGCTGACTTGGCCGTGTACTTCCGTGGGGCGCAATGCTGTCTCACTGCCACCCCAGGCCGAAACGGGAGCCGGCGAGGGCGGGCGCCCGGTACCTTCCAGTTTCCGGGACCCAGCGGCCCTCTACCCCCCCCCCCCCCCCATTTCACCGCACAGCAACACAGCTGGGTACCCATCGCTACACTCAACGCGGATTAGGTGCGCAACAGCACGCGTTCGCCGGCCCCGAGCACTTCCCTCTCCTTACGCCTACACCTCCTCATTCCGTGCTGACTGCGCCTTGAATTTGCACTCAACTAACGGGTAACCTGCCCATGTAACGCCAACTTCCCACTCCTATGTGCTTACGCTCATCTCTTAGTTTAAACGGATTTTTCTATTTGCACGGCCCAGGACCTAAAAACTGGGTGTATAGCCTTCTAACTCTTACTTCTACTCGGTAAGCACCCGTTGAGAACCCCCCCTTTCTCTAACCGCCCCCCCCTCTGCTACACTGCTAGGGGCCTTCGTGGTAATTGAATGTCAGAATGTGACCAGTATTAGCTTGCGCTGAACTATCACCAGTACCGTTAAACCCCCATTTTCCTCGGCAGGCTGAGTCTTCCACGAGGCAAAGTTTGATCGATACGCCCTATCCACGCTAGTGGCCTTATCATGGAATTGACAAGTCAATCGGCATCTCATTGAATGGGGAGGGGGCCATTCACTACGTCCGAAGAACCCAACTCTACCACCATTGCCAACGTTATTAACTGCATTCTAATACCATCACCATACCTACTTCTTCGACACACACGGAACCCCACCCCCCATTTTAATGTATACGTCTGACACTGAACATGTCATTGCCAACGCCACTTACTATCTCCTGCATCGCGGTCAGATCGTCCGTTGACCGTATCCAGATACCCCCCTGAGTTATCCCAACCGTTCATATAGACTTCTGACCCATTCACAACTAATCGCCATGGCCGAGACCACCGCAACCACCACCACCGCTAGTGTGAAGCAGGTGACTAACCCCATACTCTTTGAGTGCGCATGGGAGGTTGCCAACAAGGGTAAGTACCGTACAAGCCTCTGCGTGCTTCGTTTGGCGGATGCTGTCTACATCTACACCCCGGTGGCCCTTTCGCTGTCTGCTTCGTTCTGACAGACACACTCGGCTAACCTCCGCCCCTTGGCAGATATCGCCCCATTTCTGGGTGCGGGCGGGGGCCTCGAACCCCGTCGATGTGCGTGGGACTCCGGATCGGAGCGCGGGAATGCGATGTAGACCTGCACTGGGGAAAGACCCGAGACCCCGGACGGTGGTCATTGGCCCCATTTCCTGTCAGTACCATACCGCGCACCCTATTAGTTTGCGCTGGATTTTCCCTTCCAATACCATTGGTTCAACGACTTTCAAAGTTGACAAATTACTCACCGCTCCCACTTTCCGAACCCTTCTCTGTTTCCTTCCTTGCCCTTCGCCAGTCGGCGGCATCTACACTGTCATCAAAACCAAGGCCCCCGTGACGGTTCAGGAGTTTGGTAACCGGTACTGCTTGCTGGGTCCGCTCAACCACCGCTCGGCCCCCGTCGAGGTGGAGGCTATGGAACCTGCGGACCCGGCCATGAAGGCTACCCTGGCCAGTCTCCGGGAGGGTGGAGTCAACGTGCTCTACGGCCGCTGGCTGATCGACGGCGCCCCCACAGTGTGTCTCTTCGACCTGGGCTCCACAGCCAACCGCCTCAACGAGTGGAAGGGCGACATTTGGAACGTGGCCGGCATTCCCTCCCCGCCTAACGATACTGAGACCAACGACGCCATCCTTCTCGGTTACATGGTGGCCTGGTTCATTGGTGAGTACATCAAAAACAACACCACCACCGCCGTGATTGCCCACTTTCACGAATGGCAGGCCGGCGTGGGCGCCCTGCTGTGCCGTAAGCGCAACTTGGACGTGGCTACCATTTTCACCACCCATGCTACCCTCCTGGGCCGATACCTGTGTGCCGGTAGCGTCGACTTTTACAACAACCTGCGCACCTTTGACGTGGACCACGAGGCCGGCAAGCGCGGCATTTACCACCGCTACTGCCTGGAGCGCGCGGCCGCGCACTGTGTAGACGTGTTCACCACCGTCAGCCACATTACCGCCTATGAGGCCGAGCATCTGCTCAAGCGCAAGCCAGATGGCGTCGTGCCTAACGGGCTCAACGTGGTCAAGTTCAGCGCCATGCACGAGTTCCAAAACATTCACGCCGTTAGCAAAGAAAAGATCCACGACTTTGTACGCGGGCATTTCTATGGCCACTTTGACTTCAACCTGGACAATACGCTCTACTTCTTCATCGCCGGCCGGTACGAGTTCCGCAATAAGGGTGTAGACATGTTCATTGAGGCGCTGGCGCGGCTCAACAGCCGACTCAAGAACAGCGGATCGAATATGACGGTGGTGGCCTTCATGATTATGCCGGCCAAAACGCACTCATTCACGGTCGAGACGCTAAAGGGCCAAGCCCTAGTCAAACAGCTGCAGGAGACGGTCGACGAGATTAAGACACGCATTGGCGAGCGTATTTTCGAGGAAGCGGCTCGAGGCCACGACACTAATCCGGCCAACTTGTTGCGTGACGAGGAGAAGATCATGCTCAAGCGCCGCACCTTTGCCCTCAAGCGCAACACCCTGCCACCCATCGTCACGCACAACATGGCCGACGATAGTACTGACCCCGTCCTGGGTAGCCTGCGCCAGCACCACCTCTTCAACCACCCGTCGGATCGCGTCAAGGTGGTCTTTCACCCGGAGTTCCTCAACTCCAACAACCCCGTCCTGGGCCTGGACTATGAGGATTTCATCCGCGGCTGCCACCTGGGTGTCTTCCCCAGCTATTACGAGCCATGGGGTTACACGCCCGCCGAGTGTACGGTAATGGGGGTACCTTCCGTGACCACCAACCTGTCCGGGTTCGGATGTTTCATGGAGGACAACATTGAAACGCCCTCTGAGTATGGCATCTACATTGTGGACCGGCGCATGAAGTCGGCCGACGAGTCTATCCAGCAGCTGTGCGACCAGATGTTTGAGTTTAGTCAAAAGACGCGCCGGCAGCGCATCAACCAGCGCAACCGCGTCGAGCGGTTGTCAGACCTTCTCGACTGGAAGCGGATGGGCATCGAGTATATGAAGGCCCGCCAACTGGCCCTGCGCCGGATCTACCCGGACTCGTTCAGCGGGGACTATTTTGCCAGCCGCGTCGGGACCGGCGCCGTTAGCAGCGGTAAGATCCCACGTCCGCTATCTGCCCCGGGGTCCCCACGTAGCCACGGCTACGATAACGAGGAGGAGGAAGTCGTCGCTGCCCTCGATATGGATGGGCTTCAGATCTCCACCGATAGCTACGCCAGCGCCATGATCAACGAGGATGAGGACGAGGAGGATTTGCGTCCGCCCATCAAGATTAAGACCAAGACCCCACCCATGACCCCGCGTATGCAGTAATATATAGTAACGGGGTTGCGTGTTTCAGGGTCTCTATTACTCTACAACGGTGGCTTCTGACGCAGGCTTTTACTGTCTGTGATAGTGAGTAGGCCCATCCCTTCCCCCCCCCTCCTCCAGGCTCTCGATCTTGGCCCGGTGTTTCCGTCTGCCACACGACTTCCCGCCACGTTTCGTGACGGACGGCCCACTTTACTTTGCTTTCTATAGGCCTTAGTTTTTTATTGTACTGACTATCAGCGGCCGCGTGGTTTATTTTCTAATTTTCGTACAGTTTCTCTAAGACATAAAATCGAAATTTGCTGTCACACAATGGTTTAATGTGTCATAACTATGTTGGTTTTTATTGTCTTGAAAGCCAATTAGGTGGCAGTTTGTGGGCCTAATAAAATAGTTATAATTAAGTCTGTAAACTTGCATCGCATCTCCAATCCATTCATAGAAAAAGGGTGAATTTCTTCCCACCTATATCCGGCAGGGTCGTTATGGTATACTTTACTACGTGGTATAATCGCTCTGAGTGGAAGAGACGATAGAGAGCAATTGTTTATCTTTCCGAATGACCGTCCGCCTTGCCTACTACGAACCGGCGGACAGACTAGCTGTGAGAATAGGATACGGGTGTTTGGCTGTGTTTCGGCCCCTATGTTCAGCTTGGACGCTGCGGGGCTTGTGCTCAGCTACCAAAAGTGAGGTATGGTTGAGCCCTAGGTTGAAGGGCTGTGTGATTGCTCCTGTTTAGAACATGGGGCGGGAGGAAGAGGGGGGGGGAAGTGGCACGCCAGGCCCTGCTATATTAAGTATTACATTTTCGCACCCGGGGTAGTGTGGACGCGGAAAGCGGGGAGATAAACTCCCACCGTAAATTCACAATAACATACCCTCGATTGGGAAGACGCTAGTTGATGCCGTGGACATCCCTGTTCCCAACCACCGGTTGCAATAGTTGGTAAGCCTGGGGGGGGGGGGAGGTTGCTCTACATGATGAGCGGCCGGCCTACACTTGTTGAGCCTCGCATTCTACCAGTATCTCCAACTCCCTTTCCTTCCTTCTCTCTCTCTCGCTCCTCGTTCGCCGCTTTCGGTTGTGTTCTCTAAGCCGTTGGGAATAATAGCCGTTCGATCCGCTTTAGCTTTACTGGCAAAAGCAAGGTGTCACACACTTGACCCCAACATGCTCTCCAGCCCCGTTCACTGCTTTATTTACCTTTTTTTTCTTTTCTGGAGGGTTAGTCTACCCACGGCAATTGTATTTTCTGCCGCCGGTAACCAAACATGCACCCCTGCGGTTCCTTTTCAATAAGCGTTGCCTATCCCCTCCCCCAGGTCATTCATATCGCCTAGCTCTTTCATACTCCCTTCAGCATGGTTACCATTTTCAAGAATATTTACCGTACCATCAACTCTCTTATATATATATTTTCGATTGTGCTCGCCTCGGCCAACAATTTTGTTGTTCATAAAACTGCACTTCAAGGC
Source organism: Tieghemiomyces parasiticus (assembly GCA_027575765.1). NCBI lineage: Eukaryota > Fungi > Kickxellomycota > Dimargaritomycetes > Dimargaritales > Dimargaritaceae > Tieghemiomyces > Tieghemiomyces parasiticus. The sequence goes on along the minus strand of JANBPT010000046.1, from coordinate 74,643 downwards.
CTGATTGACTTAGGCTACTACTGGCTCGGGTCCTTGTCCCTGAACCCCCTCCCCTCCACTAAACCATGTCTGGCTCGGAAGTAAGTGCCTATAAGCTACGGCCAGGGGCCTTCCCCGAGCTCCTGTACCAAAGCAAAGGGGCATATAGGGGGGGAGGGGTTTACACTACTTAGAATGACGATTCAAACTCCGCCGCACATCAACATACTCCATCACTGACTCAACGGGTAGCCGGACGCCCCAGGCTGGACCCTCCGTTCGCCTCTCCCCTCTCAGTAGGGCGTCGTAATGGAGTCAAGTACCCAGCCGAATCCTCACTTCTAAACTTACCTGCATGCCTACCCCCAACCCCCACCGTCATCTTGAACCAACTAGGAGCAGCGGAGCCAGAAGTCATTCCGAACTGATGTCGTTGAAGACCTAGAGGACGACCAGCCCTTCCGGCCGGCCTGGGACCTCCGGGGCGACGGGGGCAGTATTGCCGACGATGAGCTCAAGGTTGTGGCCATCTCTCTGCCTTTCCACGAAACCTACTTTGCCGTAGTGCTATTTACGGCCGTAGAGTTCATCCTTCTGTCGGCTTGGGCGGCCATCTTCATATCGGTGAGTTAAAATGTAGGGGGCGATAGTGTCAATAGGGTACTAGAGGAGGGGGGGGAGGTAAATTCGTGTGCAATTTCCCGGTGTAGCCGACAGGCCACCAGTACATCCCTTGCGTCTACCACACCCAGACCCCCCTCCCTCCAGGGCGTAGACTTCGAATGTTGTTGCAGACAGTTACCATTAACCCCACTCGCATTGAAGAAAAAACATCCTTCAACGTGCACCTATACCACCGCCTTTAGAATTCTTTCGTCTTGAGTACAGCCTACCGTCCCGTGGTGTTCCCGGCCTACCGCATCCTCCTCGACTTGGTTCCGGCCGGGATACTGACCTTTTTCTATGCAATCCGACTGTACTTTGGTCGTGTCCGCTCGTCCTGGATAACCCGGGCGGCCATGGCCCTTTCCATCGGCTCGGTCTACGTCGGCACACTCCTCTACTACGAGTTTCCTTCCTTCCGCACCGAGTTCATGGGGGTCAGCTATGCGGCGATTGGCTACGTTTTCCGTTTCTATTTACTTGCCCTCGCGGCCAAGGAGGCCCTCGAGCGGGTCCAGCAACGCACCGGGTGGTTTGATCCACCCAACCAGCAGCTGCTGTCCACCGTCATCACTCTCCTGGCCTACTGGACGGGAGCCAGTGCCACGCTCCAGGTCTTGATTTACAACATTTACGGTGACCCAACCCCGCAATTCAACTTTCCCGACTCCATGTACTTCACGCTGTTGTGTTTGATTAACGGCCCATCTGACAATCTCGTGCCCGACAACTACGCCGCGCGCGTCATCGTAGTCCTGCTGATTCTGGCGGTGTTCTTGGCCCTACCGGGTGAAATCGATAGCATCACAACCGCCTACCGCCAGCGCGCGCGGCAGGAGCGACCCGTCAAACCGGCGGCCGAGAGCCCGGCGGCCAACGCGTACATTTGCGGCTACCTGACGGTTACCAGCGTGTATTCTACGTTGCGGCTCATCATGGAAGGGGTGGGTAAACCGGACGATCCTGGGACGGTCGATGGTCAGCGCAAACCGGGCAGCGGGATAATGCCCCGGATCACCGTGGTAAGCGAGACCCCCCTGTCCGACGACCTCCGCCAGCTGCTCGCCCAGAAGGAATACCGCAGTACGGTCAATTTCGTGCTCCGAAGCTCGTTCGATTTCGTCCTGCTACGGGAGTTGGGCCTCCGCGACCGTGATGCCTTCTACGTGGTCACTGATTACGACACCGAGACTCCCCCGGAGGAGTGTGATGCGCTCTGTATCGCCCAGGCCTTGGTAAGTTGTAAAACATGATGGGGGTGTTGCTTTGGGCACTGATTACATGGACCTTCTTCCCCCCTCCCTTTTCTCCGTCGTTTGAATACTAGAGTGTAGAGAACATTGACGTTTAACCTCTCCCCTCCCCGACATGCCTTACTCACTATTTCAACCATCTGTATGGACGACCGCAGCGAATCCACAAATTCATGGTACTGGAAGACGTCGGTAACGTCGACCTCTACGTACAGGTCCTCCTCCACGAATCGCTCTACCCACTACGAAACCTCTTATTCTGCCAGGTCATCTGCCTAGACGACATGCTGGTCAATCTGCTGGCCAACAACAGCGCAGCCCCGGGCTATGCCAACCTTATCTACTTCATCTCGCGGCCCGAATTTTTCCAGCTCTCCTGCACGTTCATCGGCCTCGTTCGCGAGTACGAGTTGCTGAGCGATCAGTTGCTCTGCCACTTTCCGTTGAGCGTGGCCCTGGACACGGACCCGGGGCTCACCATCGTCTGGGCCGACAAGTTGCTATGGGATCGGCACCAGCAGCCTCGCCTACGGTTGGGCCGATTTTCCAGCCGAAGTGGCACGCTAACTGCCATGTCGCCCGCACCCGCACCGACCGGAACTACCGGGTCGGCAACCGACACCAACGCGTCCACGGTACCCGCCACCCCCGAGCGCAGCGCCCTCGTGTCTAGAGCTGCTGCTGCGGCGGTGGCCCCAGTGTCACCATCGCTACCACCACCTGCTTCGCCACCCGCCGTCCCGCGGAGCCGTAGTCGCCGGCTCACCCACACCTCCCCGCCCGGGTTTCTTCTCAACCCGCGCGACCATGACCCTAGCCGTGAGTACCAGTATGTTTATTTGACCAGTCGGCCCATCGCCCTCACCAACGCCGATCTCCCGACGTTCACGCAAATGGTCAGCCCGCTGGTTGGTACGTTTCAGCGGGTCCGTACCGAATACGATCGGGTACGGGGCAGCGCGGTCAAGAATGGTCGGCTCAATTCGCGCATCGCTCAGCACACCGGTACGACCGGCCTGCGTTTGGCATACCCGCGGAACGGCGGACCGACCACCTCGGCCGCGGGTGGCGCTGTCACCGCACCGACATTACGCAGCCATATCGTTATCTACGATCTCCTGGACAGTACTTCCCGTATCACCATACCGCTGATTCGACAGTTACGCGTGGCCCATAACGACCGCCAGCTACCGGTCGTGGTCGTACTGGCAAAGGCGTGCCCCGAGGCGGAGACCTTAAAGGCACTTCCCGGGGTCCATGTGGTGATCGGTACCCCGTACACTGAGCGCGTGGTTTACGCTGCATGCTTGCGGACGGCCAAGGCCGTCATCCTGCTGCACGGAGTGTACTCGGTTGGGTAAGTTGTAGACTCCATCTACGTATCAGTATCATTCGGGCAACGGTTCACAGTGGTCGATGGGTAACTTCCCCCTCCCCACCCTCCACTCCTAAAAATTATGGCCATCCCTGAATGCTTTATTGCTGTTTCCCCCCCCCCCACCTCTTGTCGTCCGGCTCTGGCCTGTCCCCTGTCCCCCTTCGGCTAACATTTTTCACCATGCGATATCTTTGATCACCTTGCGTCGTCGGGGCACTGCTACAGACCCGGTCTAAAACGGGCCTCCGAGGCCGCTGCCGTCGAGGCCGCGGTGCGCGAATGGCGACCGGATATTCCCATCATCAAGCGATTCCCAAGTAACATCCTTCGTGACCGGACGGAGCTCATCAAGGAATTTGACCGCTATAGTCTAGGTACGTACCGGTTGCTTGGCCGCCGTTCGTTTGCTTACCAAGTCCAATCAGGTGGTGCATCCGTGGCCTAGGGGTATCGAGCATTAGGACGCGATTAACTGAAATCCCCTTCCTTTGCAACTCGGGCCACTCCCTTAACCTTACGGCCTACAGAACTCGTCCACGAAGTGTGGGGTCCCATCGTCGCTGGGGATGTTGTGTTCACCGATATCTTCTACTTCACAATGTCCCAAGCCACATTGACCGGGCCTGGTCTGGGTTTCATGTTCCCCACGGAAACCCCTAACACTTCATACTGGTACCAATGGCCTATCAACTGTATCATTCCCACCGGTAAGTGTGTATTCCACTGCCCGCTTCCTGCGGAAGGGGGAGTCATTCGACATCTCGACTAGCTTTGTTTCTGAAGTACCTTGAACCCCCCCCCTCTTTCTTACTCATTGCTGACCGTCAATACTTACACTGTAACCCCACCACTGCACCTTTAACAGAAAACGACACGGCCGAAACCGAAACGGTTCCGTTCGTCACTATCGCCCTCGCCCTTAACCGCCACGATATTCGGTTGGTGGCCGTGTGCAAGCCTTACGATACGAACCGTCCGGTCCCTGGCCAGCGGTTCGCGCGTTTCACACTGATCTTGCCGCGGGTCTTCCTGGAAGTCCCGGTAACCTGGAACGCCTTAGTCCTGATCCCACGAGACCGACGACCCGACGACTACCTTGTTCCCCAGCATGGACTTTAACACCAGGTATGTGTGTGTGTGTGTGGGGGGGGGAGCCGCCGCCCTTATTTTCTTATATTTGATGTGTCGATATGTATAAATTAAAAATTAGGGTACATTGCTCGCGCTGACGATCCTGAACTTTCACGAGGCAATTACGTGAAAGAAATGGTAGACTTCGTCCTCATCCATGACAGCGATCTCGGTATTGCATACGCGACACTCGACCGGATGGTAAGCCTCGTCTGCCAGCCCTTGTGGGTTCGGTGAATTCGCCTTGCTGCCAGGGTCCGACGCCGGCTGCTGCTCGGCGCTCGTCAGCGTCGATGATGATGAAGTTGTTGGTTGGCTACCGAACCGCAGGATCCGGTCCTTGGCTACCTGGCAATTCTCGACAAACATGGCACGGTACTGCCCGCCGTACCGCTCGTGCCGCTGACAATCAAAACAGACCACCGTCATACACAAGGGGCAGCTCAGCTGCGTGTCATTAGTACGCCTGTGGGGGAGCGGGCGGCCGCGTTGATCTTTGAGGGCGAGGGCTAGATATGTGTGGGAAGGGGGGGGCATGGTATGTGAAAATAGAGAGTTGGTGATGTTGATGGGTTGACGCTTTTGGAAGAAAACTAATACAACAACTAGGGAAGGGCGCTCCCGGTTAGCCTTGGTTCCTTCGGACCGGGGAGGCTGGTACGTGCACTTACCTTGCGTCTTCTTGGTGACCCACTCCACATCCCGGTCATCAGCGGCCGGGTCATAGAATAGCTCGTCGTTGGTTGGGACAATACGATTCGCTAGGGGTCTCAGATGGAATGCAGGATGCGATGGGAGGGCGAGGTGCAGTAGGTTGGGGGCAAATGCGGGAACTCAAGGTGAGGAGGCCTGTGATCAAGCAACTGCATTCCCTGGCTCTGGGTTCTGGTGAATCCGTCTAGGAGTCCCTCGCAAACACACGTATGGGACTTACCCAGCCGACTACTGGCCCGGGCCTCGGAGCCAGGCAAGTCGGTCTCGTCTTCGGTGTCGGCAAAGTATACATCGTCATAGAATTTGGGCTCCTCCGCCAGGGTCATGGGCGCAGGATGCGGCGAGGTCATGGTCAGCCGACAGGGAAGGTGGCGAATGGGTTGAATGTAGTACTATTAGGAGGGTAATGGGTGGCACATGGGGGGAGTATTTAGAGAGGGAGAGAGGGACACAATTGGGCTAACAGCGAAGGGGTTAGGAAAATGAGGTTGGGTGTCCCGGCGACTCGGGTCGCGTGGGAGGTGTAAGCGGGATGTTTATCGAGAATTAAGGTAGAGGCCGGTGAAACCCCGGGCGGGCTGGGTTATATGCATATGGAATAGGGGCTCACAGTGGATGGCGAGCGCCTGACCAGGAAGACCGGGTTAACCACGTGGCTCGCATGGTCGGAAATTACTCCACGCAGGGGATGGGCTCTGTGATGTGGGGGGCGTGCAGTCCAGTCTGTCGTTGCCACTGCTGCTCTCCTCCCGCTCCGCACCTCTGCTGCCATTCGGCCGTGGCTATTCGTTGGCACACGAACACACGTACTTACGTCACCAGCTATTTCTGCAGTGCAATCAATTTATTTTGGGGGATAATTCGGACCAAGTCGAATCGAGCCAATGAACAACCAACTATAAAAGATGTGGGCCTCAACCCTAGCGATCGGGATGTGGTCCTTAGGTAGAGTATCCCGCACGCCATTCGCGGTGCCAGTATTTAGGAAACACGTTTTGGTACAGCAGGATAAGTACTTCGTGATGGGCGCTATCAAATAAGGACAGGTGCAGGGTGTCCTTGGCCATCTCCGCCGCAATGGTCGTCTGCATCTGATGGGACAGGTTGAGCGCCATGTCGCTGTTGGGCAAGATATAGCGGCGGTAAAAATTGCGCACCATGACCTCACAGCCCAGTGGGAAGTGCTGTTGTATTTGAGGGTTAGCCGAGAGTGGCTCGGGAGAGTGCGTGCGGTCACCGTCTGAAGTAGAGCGGATAGGTCGCATGGTTCCCAAAATACTCATATAGGCCGGTGATGGGTGCTCCATAAGCTGTGCATCGTGGCCCCAAGGGTCTAGCGATGCCGCCGTAACCACTGTCTGGTACATTGGGGCGGAAGTCGTCAAAGCGGTTTCAGGGTTGGTGAGATCCACTGAACGGTACTGATCACGGACAAACCGTCCGCTCTTGGTCTCGTCGATTACCGTCGGGTCCCACTGCAAGTTGGTCCGGGCGAGATTGGCCGCAGTGGCCTCGGCTGCGGCGGTGGCTGCCAGGGCCGGACAGACCCTCTTCTTGAGCCGTTGATAGTCTTCCAAAAAGGCGACCAGTTCGCTGCTGAAGCTGAGGGAGGCCCAGTGCTTTAACCGGCTGAACTCAGCGGTGTTGCCCACGGTGCGGCAAAAGTCCTCCCAGTGGAAGCCGTGACCGGCCGAGGCCGAGCGGGCGTGCAATGATGGTGCGGAGGGGATGGGGCTGGCGGACTTGGGCAGTGCTGGTGACAAACTGGAAGGGGAGTTGGAACCCAAGGTCTCGACGCTGCTGCACGGGTCATTCCCGATGGGGTGCAGCGGGATGGTTTGGTTGTACTGGTGACTGCCAATATACCGCGGGAGCGGGTGGCGCCAGGTCCGCACGAGGGGCACCACGACAGTGCTCACGTGGATTACACAGAACCCGGCGAATAGGTACACGCTACCTCCGGCGTACTGGACGTAGTCGACTAGCACGGCGTCCACCAGGAAAAACAGAGGGAACGCGACCAGCGCCACCACCGTCGTAATCATCACCTCACGTTTCAAACCGTAGGCGTCCCGGAGCGGGGTTAAAAGGAAGAGGATGAGCGGACATATTACGACGAGGAGGAAGGCCACAGCGACGTACAGCGGTAGAAACACGAGGGCCAACCCACAGCTCCGGCCGGGGGAGACGGAGTGCAGCTCAGACGCCATCAGCTGGGCTGCGGTGCAGTACACCAGGACTACTAAAGTGGTCGCAGCGGTAATCCGCAGTAGGGAGGCTTCCGAAAATAGGCTGTGCAGCCGTGACCAGCTAAGGCGTCGCCCCAGGCAGCTCAGCGGCCATACCGACCCAGCAGGGCCGGTCCCGCGAGGAACGGTATCCAAATGGGCCGGATCCAGTTCCTCGTGGTCGAATGGGACGCGGGTGACGTATAATTTGGCGCGGCTCACCTCACTTAGATAGCTGAGCCGGGCGGTGCGAGCCAAAAACGTTATCCACCATACGAGGGTGAATAGGTAGTAGGCCCAGAGGTTGATGCTACAGGCAAAGCGGAACCGGAAGGCGTTGCTGGCGCAGATGGTGATGCAGAGAGCCAAGGCGGCGAGGTGGTTGATGATGGCGATGTAGCGTGGTTGTTTGCTCTGGCGGAGTACTCGATGGTAGTAGAAAAATATCGTGGTGAGGTGAAAGGTGGTGTAGACCACTAAAATGGGCAGATAAATGTACTTCCGCACCCGGTCAAAGTCGTGGTCTGTCCGTTCGGGAGCTACAGCGCTCATTTTATAGTGTTTGGGTATAAGATGAAGAGGAAGGGGGGGTTATGAGGAAGTAAGTCTAGCCGATGATACGTGTAAAGGAAAAGCGTAATTGTCGAACCAAAAGACCGGCCAAAGGAATGTAAACTAGTGAGGGCCTGTCCAAGCCGAAGGATCGAAAATATTACTCAGGACAACTGGATAGTAGAAGCGGACAGCGTGGCAAGTATGGCGTAAGTTTAAGTATAAACTAATCTACAATACATATATATATCTATCGTTTGGTTGATGTAGTGGCGAAGCGGGTGGCCTTGCACAAAGCTCATTAAATTGGTATAAATGGTACCGAACTGATGACAAGTTGGCGGGAGAGGGGTAGTATAAAACAAGCTGAGTGGGCCATATTCGAAAGTGGTTGAAATCCACCAAGCTACGTGACCGAGAGCTGAGCAGGAACGCTGGCTTTTTTAAATACAGCCAGGGTCCAGGTGACGACGGCCACGGTTTTCGACATACACGCTCTCTCGTACAAATGGTACCTTTGACGTCCATGCGCTGGCTTGGAAAGAGAGGGAGGGAGGCAGAAGAAAATAAAGGAGAGAGAAGAAGAGCGCGAACGCTGCCTTTTCGGCACCCTGCGGTTGGGTAGAACAATGTACCGGAAGGAACAGCGCCACGGGTCCGCCGCACAAGGGTACCCGCGCCTCTGGGTGCGGTAATTTAGAATTCACGTCTGCAGTGTCCATAGCAAATCCAAAAAGTGGGAATATGGACGGGTAAAACAAGCCGCCCCTTGTTGATTTTTTTCTATGCCGGTGGTGCAATAGCTGTGAAGTCTCCAGAAGCAAATGAAAATGGTCGGATCACTGTAACGGAGCAAAGGGTGAGGGTTACTTGGGGTCAACGGTTATTGAATGATACAACCACGGCGGACCCACTCACAGCCTAGAGCACATCCTGACCCTTGGGTTCCGCCCTTTGACCCCATTCTCCCGCACCTCCCAAGCCCTAGCGGTTCTCAACAAGAGCTGAAGCGCCCCCGGGCGAATGTTGAGCACCCTGGCATAGGACAGTATTTGGGTTTTGACCGGTAGTCACCAGAAAACACATTTATTAAATTGCCCCTGCTAGGATACATTTTTTTTTTTTTTAGAAATTGACCACCTTAGGGCCCTTCTTAGCGGGCCGAGCGGCAGCCGGGCGAGTGGCGGCGACGGCGGTTGGCGGCCGACGCTTGACCGCATCTCGCGTGAACTCGGTCTCCAGTAGGTCATCATCGTCGCCGCCCTGGTTGGCCGAACCGGTACCAACGTACAAGGCCTCATTCTTGGCTGTGAGGTGAAGCGATATGGGGTTGCCGGAAGTCGGTGGGGAAAGTGCAAATAATGTCGAGAACAAAGTCAGCGGGGTCGTCTTAAGGCTTACGAAGCAGCTGTTTCTCCTTGTAGCGCACAGCCTGGGCGCGTATCACCGTTTCGCCTTCTCTAAAACATAACAACTTACTATCAACCATGGTCTTGGGGCAATCACTAACGAAGTGGGTTTTGGATCCACACAGCCGGCAGGCTCCGCCGTTCACGTAGAGTCCCTTCTCATTCTTCGGACACTGGCCCGACAGATGTCCCTCGCCTTTACAGACAAAACACCGACTGAACCGGAAGAGCTGCTCCTCCTTAGGAAGGGTGCACCGTTTGGAGGTGTGGTCCATGGCGTTACAGTGGTAGCAGGCCCCAACTCCCACGTCGGCTGCCTGCGGACAATCGGCCGACTGGTGACCTGGTTCACGGCACACAAAGCACACCTGGTTCTGCCGCCGTGCACTCCCCGGCCGATTGGGGAGATTTGAACGCCAGCCTTTGCCGTCCTTGAACGGAGGCCGATTCCCGGCCGCGCCATTGCCATGGCCGTACGGTGAGCCCCGAGCCGGACGGTGGCCTCCGTTACCGCCGTCGTCCACGCGAAAATTACCACCCTCGTAGGGCTTGCGTGGGGCGCGCTGGGCGAAGCGGGTCATGGTTCACAGGTATAGAGGACGCTCCGGTAATAGCACGGTGATGGACTGTGGTAACTTGGGATGCCCGTGGGGATAAGAGAATACGAGTGCGGCGGCTGTACAAAGGGAATGCAGCTGATTCTGGTTGAGGCCATGCCAATGAGGAGTTGCCGTACATGCCGGTAGAAGAAAAAGAAAAAAAAAAGTATACTGCGAGCCCACCTACTTGACTCTGGTTTCCCTAGGAAGCGGGGCCATAGGTTCGCAAACTGGTTGGCTAGTGAACGTCACGCCTCTAGTGTATGCGGCTAAGTCTGTTGACCCCGCAACGTCGATATTGATCCCCCAACCGTGCATTTCACTATTTGCCGTAAAACGCCAGTACATTGTCCGCATACGACCTTCATTCTCACCATGGACACCCAAGCCCTTGTCGAGCTGCAGCGCAGTATCCAGAGCCGTGTCGAAGTTGAGGATGTAAGCCAACCTTTTTCATCGACTGTTTGAGTCCGAGCCGACAAGGAGGTTGATCGCGTCGCCCATCAGCGGGACCGTCTTTGAGACCGCTTTACCCAGCCTCGTGGAATGCGCTACTACTGTCTTGGTATGTAATGTTAACCAGGTTATTTACGTTACTCCACCCCCTCGCTCTTTTACTATCGCAGGCGATCAGGGCGCACGCTAAGGACCTTGAGACGGCCTGCCGCTCCCTGAGCGTACCGCTTTCCCGCATCCATGTCGCCAAGACTGATGAAGGTAAGGCTTGCCCCCCCCCTCACATCTACCGGTGTTGACTTCAAGTTCCGCAGCCGCAGTAACTTACTGGATCCATACCGTCACACCCAGCCAGCTAGTAGCGATTGGACCATTCGGTCTTAAGCGGCCAATATAGAGCAGAATCTAATCCAGTTCCTCAACCCATCCCCGATCGCTTACCCGCACCTAGACCTACAAACGGTTATCCGGGATACTACACCGCTGTTCCAGCCCGTGCGCGACCATCTGCAGGGTATCAGCGCTGCCTTCCCGATCGCGCAGTTCTACCGGTAGGCCATGGGGACAGCTATGGGCGGGCTGCAAATTCAAGCCCTTTGGTGGTAAACAACATTACCCTACTTTGAACAACCCAACGGGCACTCCCTAATCTATCGATCCACCCCACCCCCGCTCGCCTAACCACATTTCAATACCCAGGTACAACCACCTCTGGAGTCGCTCGGTCCAGCAGGCCATTTTCGCGGCCGCTTTATTGGCGTATTTCGAACACAAATCCCTCATAATGCCCGAAGAGATCCAGGGCTACCTGGGTGTTCCCGTCAAAGTCGATAACGAGCCCGTGGCCATGTTCCATTTGACGTTGGAGGAGTACCTTCACGGGATTTTCTCGTTGCCGTCCGAACTGGTAAGTGAAAGTCCCACTATGCCGGTGCTTGGTATTACTATAATAAGGAATTAGGACAAACCCTCTGTTGCAGCCTACCATGTGGTCAATGCAACCGCAGCGGTCAATTAACTCATTTCTTGCACTCGTCTTACCGCCTTCCCTCCCCCCCCCCGCATGTAGGCTCGGTTTGCCATCAACTCCGTCACCTACCAGGCCTACCAACGACCGCTGGAAATCTCACAATTCGTTGCGGGCCTTTTCAGCTCCTTTCAGGTATTGAACCTGAAAAACGACTCGATCCGCAAACACTTCGATTCCATCAAGGTACGTGTCCTTACGAGGAGAATCAGCAGCCGGGTGGCTTAGTCATTCTAATCCTACGGTATTCTAACACCCCATGTTATATTACCCTTTCCCGATCCAACCGAAAATTACCTCGCAGTACGATGTTAAGAAAATTGAGGAAGTAGTATACAATCTGTCGGTGCGGGGCCTTGTAAAATAGGGTCTCACTGCCGTGGCTCCTAAAATGAAGTATTCTGGCGGATATGGTTAAATGGTATATTATATAAAGCTATGTTTACCTCATTCCTGCAAGGTTTCTTCGGTTACGATCCGTTCGAGGGCGAGTCACCATCCCTTGGCGCTCACTCTCCGATAGGCTTACGGGTAGCGTGTGCTTCATCGCTCAGAAATTTCGTATGGCGGCCAGTAGCCACCAGCTTATCAGTTGACGTTCTTAAATCTACCTGAGTGAAGGCCAAGTTCCGCCCTAGTTTGCGGCAGGTGGCTTCCTACTCAGCAGGTGGGGGCAAAGGAAAACGAGGGACGCAGATTCCAATTAAGACTAGTTACACGTTTGGGTAACCGAATTATCCACGAAAGCGGACCACTAGAAAGACAGGCTCCCACAGAAACTAAGCCATGTTGCTTGCCGACTTACCACTCTCAATGTGTCACCCAGCTTGGCCGCCGCCAGGTACGAAACATTGATGTCTGCCGATACGCCGGAACGGTCAAACCCGTGACTGGCCACACTCAAGGAGCCGGCAACGTCGACGATGGTGGCCAGCCAGCCGCCATGCGCTGTGCCGAGACGATTCTGTTGATCGTTGGGAAGTAGGATTATGAAAGGGTGCCAAGGAAGGATGTCAGAGGATGGGCGGTTACTTGATAAAAGCTGCAGAAATCCTGCCGGCCGTGGACGATAGGACAACAGGTAGCAAATCTTACTGTATTCTCCCTTTGGACAGGTATCTCGCAAGTGATACGGCCGGGCTCGGCGCTAGTAACTTGCAACTATCGGGCACGTACGGGAGGAGTAAACCATTGTAAGGCAGGTCCACTTGGTCGGAGTGAGCATATCTCCGTCAAGTACTCACAGATTAGCACCTTGGCTGTCGTCAGCCATCCATCGGGTTACTACCACATGAGACCCAGATTAGGTAAAAGATCCAACTCGTTTACACGCGGGCCAAAGGACGGCACACTATCCAACCCATCTTACCTGCGATAGGATCGCGGCGTCAAAGCCATTCCACACCAGCGATTTTTGGTAGACGGAACGTACATGGGCAAGCAACATCGCGGAAGGAACGAGGGTAGCAGATAGTATGTTGAAATGGGGACCAATAGCGACACTTTCCAAATGTGCACTGTTGAATGACCGGTTGAAGCATAGAATAAGTGCCTTGTAGTTGCAATGGCAGTCTCAGAAGCCGACGGACTACCTGCCACCAAGTACAGTAAACCTGGAGCTTGTTGAGATAACAATCCGCAATTATAGGTGAACCAATTAAAGGCAGACCTCGGCTGCATGCCACACCGGGGCTTATGCAGTTACTGACACAGCAATGTGGCCGTCATAGCCGCTATACTAGGTGCTCAAGGACCTTTTTGGTCATAACTTCTTTAAATAGCGAAATGGCAGATAAATCACCCTGTCTTGAAGATGGCATGTACAAGTCTACGTAGTATGTGCAACAGCGGGAGCTGAAATGGAAAAGGGGGGGCTGCACAAAGCTAAGAACCCCTGGAGAGAAGGAATGATCTACAACAGCCCACCCGGGGCCGTGGACGACACATGGGCAAAGGTGAGGAGGTTTGGCGGTTGGTCAGCTGAATTACAGCTTCCGCGGAGTGCGGCGGGTCCGCAGCTGGCCCGGCTTGTCCTGGCCAACCTTGGCAGCAGTAGTCCCCCACGCTGCGTCCAGTTTTTCGTCATGTGGGGCCTTAGGCTTGACAGTCGTCGACACGTCGGCCTTCTTCGCAGCAGGGGCGGCCGCGATCTGCTGGAGTTTCTCGCGACGCTTGACCAGGGCCTCGAGACCAATTCCGGCGAACACGACGGCGACGGACCCCCACTGGCCAAAGGACAGTTCGTGGCCGAACCAGAACACCGATAGGAGCATGGTGAAAAGTTTACGGGTGACGGTCACGGTGACCAGGGTGAGCGAGCCAAACCGCGACAGGGTGTAAAAGATGAAGCACTGGCCGAAGGCACCGCAAAGGGAGAACAGGAGTAGGTCCCGCCAGACTGCCGGGTACTGCAGCGTGAAGGCCACGGCCGACGCGAGCTCGGGGTTCCACGGGTTGAGCAACCACAGGGCCATGCTGGCGGCGCCCAGTACGTTCATAAAGAACATCATGTGCTGGCCCGTCACCCCACGGAACTCGTGGAAGATTTGGTCCTGCGTGGAATTGGTCGCCCCGTCCATGAGCAGGTTCACCAGTACGAGCAGGAGGCCCCACGCGCTGCTGGTCGCCGCACCTTTAGCACCGGCCTTACCTCCCGCGGTCTGCAGCAGCATGAAGCCGGACACCCCGAGCGTGACCAAAAACACCGTCACGTACTTGTAGAACGGGAACCGGCGGCGGTACAACAGGGCGTTCATGACGACCACAGGAACCAGCTTGCAAGACTTGGTGAGGGTCAGGGTCGGGTAGTCGATGTGCTTGAGCGCCATGTAGCCGAACGGGGACGCTAACGCATTGGTGAGGGCCGCCTGGGCGTAGCGTCGGAGCAGCGCGGCCGGCGGACGGCTGAGCCGTTCCCCGCGGAGTCGGAGGTAGCCGGCGGCCACCGTGGCGCCGATAAGGCTCTGGAGGAGGTTGAGGAAGATAAAGTAGCGGAAACGTTGGCCCTCGTAGGGCGTCGTGGAGACCCGTTCCTGGAGAACCCCCCAGCTGAGGAAGCAGGCATAGATGCCTGCCACGCAGAGGAGCAGGTCGTACATGGCTGAGGGTTTGCGAGGGGATGGGCAGCGGCGCTGAAATGGGAAGCCGAGTGGAGTGGAGGGGGGAAAAGCGGAGTCGGAGCGGGAATGAGCAGCCGGACGAGTGGGGGGAAGTGGGCCACGGAACTTGGAGGCCTGCCGCAACCAAGTCAAGGCCGTGGCAGTGACCAAGGCGCTGTACCTTGGTCAAGCAGCGGCGCGCAAGCCGGCCCGACGTGGCAGTCCACCAACCGCTCCACCTGGAACCCGTGGCAACGATTGGCCGGTTGGAGGAGCGGCAGCTCCTCTCTCCACTCTGCGTCCGCCGCATGAGGCTGGGGTCGTTTGTGGCCTGGGGATCGTTGCACACTGGCGATATCGGCAGACGAGTGTGCGTCAAGTGCTCCACATCACCACTTGGACCCCATGTCGCGTTTGCCGGTTTTTTTTTGTTTTGACTACAGAGGGTCATCCTTGTTACCCTATGTCGTATACGCGGGCCACCATGCCTACATGGCGATAAGTAAAAATCGGCCCGGTGTACTCACCTCTATACCAGCACTCGACAATAGAGATAAAAGAAATGCCAACACAATCACACCTAGTTTTCCAACGGAGAAAAATACGTTAAAGTTAAATCAAAAATATCCTACTGGAACCTCTGGACTAAGGCCCCACCAAACATTTTCGACGTTGAGAAGGTGTCAAATATTATGGCTAAAAACCGGCTTTCTCTGCACCCCGAAAAGCGGTCGATTTCATCAATTTGGCGAACTTTAACTCGTCAGTCGAGTGGAAACCTAGCTACATATCACGACACACGCTTGCTGGGCGTCACCTGTCGTAACTAATTCGGCAGGAGTCGCAAGCGGCCAATAAAATGATTTTGAGTCCCGGTAAGGATGAGTAGATTGCTATATTTTTGTAAACCAATAGTTACACGTAGTAGGTAGAGATGCTAGGACCGTGGGCGCAGGTTGGAAACCACATGAGGAAGGTGCCAAAATCGTAGGAGGAGGAAGATTAAGTACGACTAAGGACCTTCTAATCCAATGATGGCAATGGGGGAGCGCCTTCATTCAACTCGCGCCGAGCTTTTAGCAGTATACTATCACTATTGAGCTCGGGCCTAGCAGGTAAGTGTCCACCACCATCGACTCCGACCATGGCCGACATCAAGGCCAAGTGTACATAAATACCGCTGTAATTGCCTCATTTTTCAGCTTATGGCGGCGCCAACAGCACTAGTTGCCGCGAACGGGAGGATATGCCTAGCGATAAATTTACCAACGCTTGAAAAGCTTCCCGGGATGGGTGTCAGGGTCGCCTGACAGATCATCGCGAGGACGGTGGTGACAAGGAGGGCGCTGGTGATGGAGGAACGAGGCTGCGTGGCGGTTAAGAAATGTGCGGGTGGAGCTGAGTGAGTGGAAATAGACGATGCATAAACGTAAGTGGTGATGGTGAGAGATATGCGAAGGCATTGGTGGCTAACCCCGACGGACTGTTTCCAACTTGTATAACTGAAGCATCTCCCAACTCGCTCTCAGGGATATTGGGTTTTCCAGCAATACCACTACTACCATTCCTTCTGATGATACAGGTGTCAAATCGCTTATACCGATTTTAAACGAAAGCGACTGATATAACCAGCCGTATAGCTGGCAATCGCCTTCACATCATTCCCTTCCTCCTCCTTTTTTGTTGCTCGCCAGTCGAGGCTTGGCACCCTTTGTTAGCCTATGAGTTACACGGTCACCCCCCTCCAGTACCTACATGATCGTTTATATAATACAGCGTTTTTTACCCCTGGTTGACTAGGCGAGATATCAATGAAGCAAAATACCTGAAGATAACGTGATAATCAATGACTAGTATAATAATACTTTGTTGCATACGATACATCATCAAAATTTTGTGCACGAGGCGTAAAAAGGGAGTTTTTACGCCATTCCTTTTTATATTTGATTAACTCCCAATTTTATCGGGTTCAGATATCATTGGATTACGTTACCGCAGGTTACATGATATGGGCTGTCACTTATTTAAAAGTGGCAGCCACCTGAGTCTATTCCTTTCCGCCACAACCATTACTTCATAAGCTCACCTATCATTCTATGCTCGTCTTCTAAACGAGTATATATAGGCCTGGCATGTCTCTTCAATAAAACGACAGATTGCGACCCGTTTCGATATTTCATTCAATTTAGGCCCCATTTTCTTACTTTTTACCATTAACGATGCCATTGTGGACCGATCCAGACTGTGTGTTGTGCGCGGGGTCTAAAACACCTCTATCTTCATTTCTATATTTAGTGTTAGTCAATCGATTATACTTCCGTTCATCAGGTTGGGATAACCCCTTGGTTCCGATGCCAAGTGATGGATACCAGACCTGTCACTTCATCAAAGGGATATCCAATTGCTGTCATCTCCATCCTTGCTCGCCTATTAAGCGTCATCTTCCGAATACAAAAAGCCAGAACCTCTCCTATACATAAACTGATATTAACCCACTTTCCTTACTTTTAACACCATATCTAACACGATTCTTGATATTCCTCCAGAATTACGAAGTAATTGTGACGGGGTGGATAACGGCTTGTTTACTTTAGCAAAAACGTAAACAGTATGGGACCGCAACGGTGTCCCAATTAACTATGATAAAAAAAGGGAATAAATCAGGCGGAACCGAACAAAAAAAATAAAACTAACTGGCGAGCCCTATCTTTCACGCGCAGGCTCGCTTCTTATATTCAGGTGCGGGGGAACGATCTACATTCACCTGCATATCATCCGTAACTTTAAACCTAGAGCGGCCTTTCCCACTAAATGAGATTGGAGGTCATATAGGCTTTTGGGGTATTGACGAGCCCGCTAGATTTATTTATAAGACAAAGTAAGTGTCGGCTCCACGATTTTGTAAAGCGGACCGGTATCTGGAAGCTGGTCTCGCTTTCAAAAGAACCTCCGGGTCGAAGTGGAGAATTCAGGAAGATACAGTCGGACCAGGGCTGTCCGAATCTGTAACGCAAAGTTCGGTAGGTTAACTATTGACGGAGAAAACCTCAAATAAAATTTTTAGACGTTTACCAACAAGCGAGCTTAAGAGAATATTGGTACTAGACTTTACTAACGGAATAGTGCCAACGGATGGCACTATGGGACAGAAATTGGGAAATAAGCTGCCGGGCCCTGTGTTGCATACTTGGGCCCGGCTTATATACTATGACTATGATGAATGATTTGCGCTAATTGGTGGAGGACCTGGCTGGTCCCCCGTCTCTTCCGGGCCTCTCCCAGAGGTTGCCTGGTCTCTTTTCTTTTGTTTCTTTTGATGGTTGTATAGGCACGGCCTATTACAGCTCCTCAAAGGGAGAAGCCATGCTTGGCTTCACATTTAGTGGTGCTCGGCTCTAGGCGGAGGTCTTTGGTTAGGCCGTACGCAACAATGGTCTGGGCCAAACGGCAAATCAGGGGGAAAATGGCAACAGGCGGGATTGTTTACTTTAAAGTCGAAGTGTAAATAGTATGGGATGGTTACAGGGTGGTTATTGATACTGAAAAATAAAGGAAAAATAAAGTTTACCAGATAAATCACAAAATAGAAATATAGCTGGCGAGCCCTTGCCTAGCTGCGCGGGCTCGGTTTTGTACTCGTGAGCGGGGAAAGATCTGCATTCCCTTGCATAAGGTGTGTTACCTTAAAACCTTGATCCTAGCTTTTCCCTCAAGGGGATTGGCTAGTGTTTACGCTTCTACAAGGTTGACGGGCCCGTCAGATTCCTTCATAAGACAAAGTATATGTCGGCACCACAATTTTGTGGTGCTAGGCTCTGGGCGAGGGTTTTCGGTTAGGCCGTACGCGACGACGGTCTGGGCCTAACGTCCGGAGAAATAGTGTTGTTTACGATAACGGTTAGAAGTAAATAGTATGGGATTGCATTTGTTGACAATAGGGAAAATAACGATTTAATAAAACGAATTCAAAGTAAAAGATAGAGAAAAATTAGCTGCCGAGCCCTCGCCTATCTGCGCGGGCTCGCTTTTATACTGGGGCGGGGAAAAAGGATCTACATCCCCCTGCATGAGGTGCGTAACCTTAAAACTTAATCTTAGCCTTCTCCACAATGGGTTTGGCTATTATTTTTGTGTCTTTCCTGTTGACGTGCCCGTCAGATGCCTTCAAGAGGCACCACGGGCGTCGGCACCACAATTTTGCGAGCGTCTTCGGTAGTATAGTGGTAAGTATCCCTGCCTGTCACGCAGGAGACCGGGGTTCAATTCCCCGCCGGAGAGTGATTGAATATTTTTTTCTTAAGCAGTCTACTTTTCAACGCTGGTCGATCTGGCATAATGCCAAACCTTGCCTTTCGCGAAGCATAGTTTAGATTGCGGCTGTGTGCCTAAAGGAAGTGAAAATAAAGGATTGTCGGAATAAAGAAGTTATTCTACATTTAGCTAATTGGTTTATAGTTTATAAATGATTTATTTTTTGCGGTTCATTCCAAGATCCCTTGAATTTTCAAGTTGAGTTGCTTTGGGGGAGATTTGGGAACAAACTATAGTCCAGTGAACGTATCTCCAGGACTGGGATCAACCTTTACAATGGTTTCAGGCCTGGGATGGCGGATCAGGCCCTGGCTCAGGGGGGGAGATGTCAGCCTCCTGAGTCACCATTTGAGGCCGCTTGTCTGGCTTATCAGTCATACTTATCTCCCTTTGAACTGATGTGGAAGGTGGGTCGTGGTCATCGTTCGGAGGGGGCGTATGCCTCTGGGGCGTCGGATTGGGATGACCCCATGCTGGGGCCAATCCTAGTGCAGTGCGCTAAGCCAATTTGTCACAATGTTCAGCTTAGCCTGGTTTGGTGCCATCATTGTCACGACTGAGCCATAGGCAACTCAACACTGTTCCTGTAGTAAATTGTATAAGACGGTTGACTATTATATCGACCACAGCTGGGCAAAATGGATAAGTGAAGTTACTGCCTTTATTCTAGCGCTTTATTGCCTCAGTAACAAGATCGGGATACCAGAAGGTCTACCATGCCCGTCGTCTCCAGGCATGAAATCGCCTCACGGATTGAACAATACTGCCGTTCCAGTAGGCCTTTCCCCGATTAAGATACCACCGGACATGGTCATTTATCACATTTGATGTGGGGTGCAGTAGTGCGGCCTTTGTCGCCTGGGTGTTACTTAGTAAATTCTACATAAGAGGAAGTTGGTTATATGAGGCGGCGAAAGGAAATTTAACGTTGGCTATAGTGGCGCATTCGACGGCTGGGGTTGTAGTTGGGCAGGGCTGGTCCGTCGTCAGGTTTATCAAATATCCCCAGGGGAACCGCCCCTCTCAGCAGCGCACCGACTTAGACGTCAGCCCTCCACCTCCCTCCATAATTTCTCTTACTTACCTCGTCGCGGAGCTCCCGTGGTAGCCCAAGTTCAAGCTGCTTGCGAGATTCATAGGTGCGGTAGGCCAGCTGGGCATCTCGGGCTCGGAGTTCGGCGGCGACGCTGTCGTACAGCGCATACCCAAAGTAGATCCCGGTACTGATCCCGAGGACAAGGCCGCGGGATGTCGTGGGTAACCGAGCCATGCGGTGGGGGCAGTGTAAAAGAAAAGTTGGCTAAGTGAGGCGTGGTTCGGAATTCAGATGGGTAAACAAATGTGTCGACCCATGGGAGGGTGAGGCTGAAACGGATGTGGAGTAGAAGTCTGAGATTCAGGACATGGGACGACTAAATGGTTTAGAAGGATAGTTACACGTGGAGAGTAGGGACAATGGTAGGAGACTACGTGGGTATCTGCACTTGGCTGGTAGAAGTGGCGTTTAGGGTTAGACACTTAGTGGTCACTATGCATCCAGTAAGTAGCCTTACTTTGACCCCTTATGCTCTAATTGTAAACGTTCAATACGTATTTCTGTTATAACGCGCAATCTAATCAATTTGACAGTGAGGTTTCGGCTTAAGATACATACTAGATAATAATAGTGGCCGGCTGACCCGGGCGGTGGACCGCACATGGGTAAGTGTAGGTCACTTGGGTCATTGGCGATGGAAACTGAACAAGATAAAATAAAATGTGGTCCAAGCAAGGGATCGGTGCAATACAATCTACATTGAGGGGAGGTGAAATAGGCACTCACCGCGTCCGGGCGGTCGATGATTCCAGCCGGTCATTGGGCACCGTTGCGGCAGCATGCGTGGTTCTGGGGGCCTCCACCCCCCACCGTACACTGCACCCAGTCGTAGCGGTAACCAGGAAATGATAAGGCCTTATCGCCAAGGGTCCGGCAGCGGACTAGGGTGTTCTCACGGAGCCGTTGCTTGCGCCGGTGACGGCTACCACCGACGGCTAGGGCCGCATCCGGGGCAGGGATGACACACCGGATGCGCCAGCTGACGCCATCGTGGTCACCCCAAGTGCGGCTGCGGAACTCATGGCGTTCGGTACCTTGATACTGGACGAGTTTCGGGCCGACCTCGACGCCCACTAGGACCCCACCCTCAGCTGGGCGGCGCGCTGGTGGTGTAGAAGTTCCGGTGGTATGGCCCTTCGCCATGTCCGACGATGGGACAGGCCGAGGGAGGGTGATCGCCCCGTCATGAACCAGCATGGCAACTACATCCGAGTCGTCGGTGTAGATACCTGTCCCCCAGACCGATCGCTGCAGCAGCTGCGGATTGGTCCAGGAGAGGTATCGACTGGGGATGCGGATGAAGAATACGCCACCCTCGCGGCCGGTGAAACAAGGTAGGAGGCGGCCCGGGACGTAGTCGAAGTAGCCCAGGCAGGGGGCACCCAGGTCCATTGGGATTTGCGGGACGGGCGGACGGGGAGCGGGCTTCGTCATAAAGGGCGGGCGAGCATGGATAGTCGCGGGAGATTTGGGAAGGGGCTTGGAGACGGGTTCAGTTTCGGGCAGGGTGGGCTCTGCAGGGGGTGTCGACGCCGGCTGGTCCACGTTCATGTCGGTAGCTTCCACGACGGGCGCGGAAGGCGAAGCCACCACGGCCAGTTCGGGCTTCGCCTCTTCCTGGGCCGGGGTCTCTTGGGTCAGAGTATTGGGAAGGGAGACCTGTACATCTGTAATTGGCCCGGGCACGGGCTCCCCTTGTTCCGACACGCCCTTATCCTTGTTTTCCTCCTCCTCCTCCTGCTTAATAAGGTTGTCAGTGGCGGTCGTCCCAGGGCTCGCCTGCTTTGTGGTAATGGACAAAACGTCCGTAGATTCGTCATTTAGCTGCGCCAGGCCAGGTGCGGGGCTAGAAGAGTTAGGTAGAGCTGGGGCGGGTGATAGTTCGTCGGTCGGTCGTAGGGAGGGACGTGAAGGTTTGGTGACAGCGTGGGGTAATTCCACTGGCTCAGGGGTGGCCACGGCCGGTACAGGTTCGTCAACTGCCATATCAGGCTGGGGATCGACCTGGGTCGTGGACGGCACTTTGGATGGCTCCAACTCCTCGGGTTCCTCTTCAGGTACCGGGGTGGTCTCGTGCGCCTTCGACACCAACGGAGGCTGGGACAAGCTGGCAGTTGCGTTGCCCAGATTTAACTTGATTTTGATGGTGGGCAGCGTTTGCGGTTTGGCCGACGGGGGAGATGGCTGTGCTGCTGCGGTGGCGGTGGGTCCGAGTGACGATTGGGATCCGACGGGTACAATCTCGCCCTCCTCGCCTTCCTCCCATTCACCCTCTTCGCTAGGGTCTCGGGTGAGAGACGGGACTTTGACCGGAGTACCCGACGGCGGGGGTGTGCTTCGAGTTTCAAGAGCGGCGGACAGGGGGGCAGATGTGGGTGGGGAAGGTGCAGCGGGTGGAGTGGTAGGCGGTGGTGGCGGTTGCGGCAAGGCGTGGGAGGTCTCCGGAGGGTTCAAGTTTAGCCGGATGGTGGTTGACGGGGCACTCCGGGTCGAACGCGGAGGCACAACGGATCGGTCGTGGCTGGGTACCTGACCTTCCTCCTCGCTATCTTCTGTCAGCTCCCCTTCCTCGACCACCTCACCTTCTTCGGCTTGCCCAGCAGTCGACAGGGTGTCAGTCGACGGGGGGCGCGTAGTCGAAACGTTAGAGGTACGGCGGCTAGACCCGCCAGCGCCCGTCCCCGTCGGATAAGCCCGCTGAGGTGACCGGTGGTCGTAGGCGTTACCCTCGCGGTCCCGGCGTGGGGAATCGTCAGTTCGCGTGCGCTTGGCCCCGCGGTCACTGGGAGAGTCCTCCCCAGCCCGTCGTCCGCCACCAGTCGCAGAGGGCGAAAGTGGACTACCGTGCGGGTCATGACGCGTACCGCTCGCCGACCGTGGTGACGGCAATTCACGGTGAACCGAGGTCTCATCGCGTCGATGCTTGCGACCGTACTCAGCGGGGCCCGTACCAGCACCGCGGTCATGAGTGAGAGGTGAAACATGGTCGGCGCGGTACCTCGTTCCGGTACCAGTTCGACGACCTGATGGGGATGCGGGACGGGTACTACGTGTGGCATAATCCGACCGGCGGCCGGAGGACCCGCGCGAGGACTCGTCCCCTCGCTGGTCGCCCGGTTGGGGGTAACTCATCGCGTACAGTTGGCCAAATGTGCGAACTAGAAAGAAGCAACCGGAGAACCGAACGAATGTGGTTGGGGGTGAACTGAGTAAAAAGGGAGCGGAAGTCACAGATAATGTATAAATGGACGTCTGGAGTAATGATCATGCCCCAATAAATAAATTCGATAACAAAGAGGCCAGAGAGTCAGCAGAATTGGGAAAGTAGCAGGTCGCAATCGATAGAAACCCGTGTGTAGCCGCAAGAACCACGGTGCCTCCGGGATTCCGACGCGATGGGAGATGGCAAGCGGGCTATCACGCTATTCTCCGGAAGTCTAGTTGAAGAATGACGCCGCCCAATCTGAATAAAACTCCAATGAGTGAATGAGCAGTACAGGCAGAAAAGTGGTTGAGCTATGGCCGACTCATTTTCTTATTGTTTTAATATATAATATAGCATAAATCACAACTCCGCCGAATGTCCGCCTTCTTGGCTCAGTTGGCAGAGCGTGTGCCTAGTAAGCACAAGGTCATCAGTTCGATTCTGGTAGAAGGCATTATTTTTTAATTGGCGTATTGTTGTTTGGCTTGTCTTATCATGGACAGGCGCCTTCCTACACGGACTGGTTGTGCTTAATAGGTGCTCGATTTCCTCTAAGCTTACCTAAATCCAGCGGGTCCACACGAACACTGCATTTGGACCCCTTCGTCTACCCTGACAACGAGCAGTGCCATATGGTCCAGCTGAGGAGGTGCCTGCTACGTTCGGTTTAACCTTTTTTTAGAAAAATTAAATCAAGGTTACGGGCGCATGCGTTCCCTTCTATTGGGAAGTTGACAAGGCAGGAGGGATCGGTCAAAGTTAACGGGATTCCTGGGTGCCGTAACTAAGGGCCCAAATTTAACGGCCCCTTCGGAGCCGTGCTGGCGGTATGATAAGCAGGTGACTCGCGTAACTATCACCACGTGAATTTAGCAGGTCATGAGGCCACTCAATTTTTATGTAGCTACTGTATTACCGTATGAGTTAAAATTCGGGGCGGGCACTTGGAGATGATGTTCGAAGCTTTGCCATAAAGGAAAGTGCACCTTTCTGCTGTTCGCACTGTAACTCAGGCGAGACAAGCGGTCCGTAGTACTCAGCAGAACCTTGGGTCATCCGCACTATCCCACATGGGGATGGCCCTGGTCCTTGAGTTTGTCCAGTGTTGTCTCACTAGCGTAGGGCAGTGTAGTGTGCTCAGGGGTGCCTTGTCTGCTAGGCTGCAGTGGTAAGTTTTTAACAGTAGGCCACTGAACGCGGTGGGTCTAGAGACAGGTCAATCCGTGGACGATTGACAGCTGTCGTTCACATTCATGGATACTATCGAGCTTGTTCCATTTGTTTTGATGTGGCAGGCAAGTCGAGCAATCCAGGCGGAATCGAGTGCGGCACCGTCCTTTCTCTATGTTTGGATGAGCCACTCCAGCAGGGCAGCCCCGGGCTGGTAGCGGATGGAAGGAGGGAGCGCGACTCCGCCTCGGACCTCAAGATGGGGGCCTGGACTCCCGCAATACGGTTCCAAGCAGTGCGGCCCTCTTAACGCTACGCAGCCAGAGCCTCCTTTTAGTGTCACCGTTTTCCATCCTGTGGAATTTGTACTATATTCTGAATATCATTTTTTTTGGTGTATTTGATTTACATAAAGCCCTGAAATGAATGAGCTGGCTTTCTATATCAGCCCCTCAGCTCTTACCCCTACTTCTCCCCGCACACCTACTGGCTTCCGTGCACCCCACTTCAATTTTTTTAAGCTCTAGCCGGCTACACCCTGCCTTGCCATTGGCACGACACACCCTCTTGTCATCGCATCGGGTCACCTTCTGACGCAGCGGGTAATTCACCAGTACCCTCTCCCAGGACTGTACATTTCTCCGCACATCGGGTTCACTTTGTTTTTCAGTAACTTACCCTGTCAACTCCCCGCTCGCGGCTCGGTCTTTAGCTGGCCCCTCTGTAGCCCGCCAGTAACGCTTTTACCCCCGTGAAACGAGCGACGCACTTACCCTGTCCACCGCTCTCTCCGCTAGGTCCCAGCACGGCTACCACCCATTCCGGACCACCCGCCCCCAGTCGACCCGGCTACCGACTCTTTGGACTCTACCACCACTACCATGCCTGTGCACGAGGTACTGGGCGACGACACTGACGGTGACGCCGTGCCACCTCCGCTCCCCGACTCGCAATCCCTCTCCCCGCCGCTCTCACCGTCATCCAGCCGCCCCCGTCTAGAACGCGGGTGCGGTATTCAGAGCCACGCCGACATCTCACAAAGCTACACGGAGGGCTCTCCATTGCTCCCCAATGCATCCGCCCCGTTTCGCCGTTATACCACCGTGGCGGAGGACGACCTTCAGCCCCTGAACCGCCGCTACTCCGACGATACCTTCTTCCGCACCCGTGCTTCTCTCCTGAGGGGCCTCACCTGGCATTCTGGTCTCATGGCGGAGATAAAACAGGCCGGCCGTGGTAATTTGCGGCGACGTAGTAAGTGGGTGCCCAAGTCCTCGAGTGCGGCAACCGGACGGTCGAGATACCTACCCGGGTCGAACGCGGACGAGTCAGCAGCCAAGGCGCCCGCGGGAGTGCGTGTGTGGTTTGACGATTACACGTCGATCGGTAAGTGCCAGTTACGGTGAAGACGGTTTGGGCGACTCGAGTGATTCGCTTGTAAGAGGGCCCTGGGCATCTGCCTTCACGGTGGTACGCGTCACATATTGACCCGACAATATCTACCCGACTTTCCGCGCGCTGTTCCACCACCAGATTGGATCCACGAGTTCGTCAAAGAACAGGCTCGTCTCCGAGGCTTACGCGGCCTCCGCGGTCTCCGCGGGACCATTGCCAACTCCTGGGACGCGATGCAGGGCTGGATCATCGTGTGCGTTATTGGTAAGTGCCGATTAAAGCTAGCTACCTGGCATTGGGCCACCGAGCCGTGAATCGTTCCCCAACTATGACCAGGTCGCTCACTTCACTCACCCTCTCTTTTTCCCGTACCTCTGTCCCGACTGCAGGCGTCGTGTGCGGCTGTCTGGCGGCCATCATCGATGTGGCGTCCGAGTACTTATCCGACCTCAAGACGGGATACTGTTCACGCAGTTTTACCATGGGCCAAAGTGCGTGCTGCGTAGAGGCCAAAGGTAAGCTATAATCTAATCACATGGGCTGCCCCCCCCCTCGGGCGCATCTGTCTACTATGCCTTAAATCTAAATTGTCCAGACCTGGATTCACGTCGTTTGCATCTCTCGGCCGCACACTTCAGATCTAGCCTCTTGCCCGGAGTGGCGCTCGTGGACCAAAACGGCCAGCCACTTCAACCTCATTAACGCTGACTGGCTGGACCCCGTGGCCTACTGCGTGATCGGCCTCATCTTCGCCCTGTCGACGGCCCTCCTGGTGTACATGAATCCGAACCGTCACCGTGACAGCCGGGGCCAGGTCCGCACCGCCTACTACGCGGCCGGGAGCGGGATCCCCGAGGTTAAGATCATCCTGAGTGGGTTCGTCATCCGCGGATTTCTGGGTATCAAGACCCTCTGGGTGAAGTGCGTTGGCCTCATCTTCTCGGTTGCTTCAGGCATCATAACGGGAAAGGAAGGACCTTTCGTCCACGTCGCCTGCTGCGTGGGTAACATTACCTGCAGAATCTTTGACAAGTACGAAAAGAACGACGGTATGTACCAAAGCAGCAGAGGGCAGCTGCCAGACCTACATATGGGACAGTCCAGCACTCCTCCCCCAGACCTCTCTTTCTCGGTATCTAACTCGCCCACTATTGCCCATTTTGATCGCCACCACCCGGCCCCTTACAGGCAAGCGCCGCGAGGTTCTCTCGGCCGCCGCGGCCGCTGGAGTGGCCATGGCCTTCGGTGCCCCCATCGGCGGGGTTTTGTTCAGTTTGGAACAGGTCAGCTACTTTTTTCCCAACAAGACCATGTTGCGCTCGTACATGTGCGCCCTGATAGCCGCCATGACCCTCAAGTTCATCGATCCGTTCGGTACACACAAGATCGTCATGTTCCAAGTCACCTACGACCGGGCCTGGCACTGGTTTGAGATTGGCTTTTTTTTGTTGCTCGGTATATTCGGGGTAAGTTCGCTACAGGATCCCGATCGACACCACTCGACCACGGCTTCAGGCTTCACCAGTTTCCCACCCGTACGTATCCTCGTTCTAACCCCACTACTTGTCAACACCCATGTACACCATACCACCCTATACCAGGGCTTATACGGGAGCATCTTTTGCCGGATTAACCGACTGTGGACCCGCTACCGCCGCACCAGCTGGATCAAGGACCACCGTATCAAGGAGGTGCTCTGCATTACCTTACTCACCCTGGTTCTAGGATATCCTAACGTGTACACACGCATGAACTCCACGGATCTAGTGGCCACCCTCTTTGAAGAGTGTCATGCAGGCAACGATAACGTCGGGCTGTGCATCCGCGACGGCACGGGTTACAGCAGTGTCCTGGGCTTACTGGCCTACGCTTGTGCGCATAAGGCCCTGTTGACTATCGTGACATTCGGTCTACGGGTACCGCACGGTATCTTCGTACCGTCACTGGTAATCGGTGCCTGTTTCGGCCGCTTCGTCGGGATCGTCGTGCAGTACTTTTACGTGACGTACCCGGCCAGCGCCTTCTTCGCGGCGTGTGAAGGCCACCCGCACTGCATCACACCGGGGGTCTATGCTATGGTGGGCGGGGCGGCCGTCCTCTGTGGCGTGACCAAGATGACTCTCTCGCTCATTGTGATCATTTTTGAACTCACCGGAAACCTCACCTACATTTTACCCATTATGCTGGTCATCATCGTCGCCCGCTGGGTTAGTGATTTTGTATCCCCGGACGGGGTCTACGAGTACATGATTCGGCTCGCTGGCTACCCGTTTATTGATAACCAGCGCGAGTACCTCCATCGGAAGGCCACGGGCGAGCTCGTCCAGACCGATTTGGAGGTCATTGATGTTAACGAAGTCAATACGGTGGCCAGCCTCCGTGACAAGCTGCGCATCATGGCCGTCTATCGCGGGTTGGCCGACGGCGGGTTTCCGGTGCTTAACGGCGACCTCCTTGTCGGGTTCGTGTCATGCAGCGAGCTCGAACACGCGCTTGAAAAGGTTCGTGGCTGCGGTGGGCCCGACCTTTGCTGTCACTTTGAGCCCCCGAACCGTCCCTTGCCGTCTTCCTCCGCATACCCGACATACAACTCCACCTCCCTGGGTTATGTGTCGTCGTCGCCCGTCCGGTCTGCAAGTGCCGTCTTGAACGCCCCAAATAACAGTGATCCTTTCGACTCGTCGGGTGCGGGGATCCTGATCGGGGCCGACCTGGAAGCTGGTCGTGGCGTTGACCTCTCGGCCTATGTTGACCAGGCCCCGTTGTCGATCAGCCTGAGCGCCTCCGTGGAACTGGTCACTGAACTGTTTTTCAAACTTGGGTTGCGTTATCTCTGCGTCGTCGAGCAGGGCTGCTACCAGGGCATCATCCACAAGAAACGCTTCCTCGCTTATCTTCAGGAGTTTAAGTAACCAAGAGTCCCTTCCCTCCTCCCATCTGCCCACATTACTCTGACCGTCTTCTAGTCGGGCCCTTATTGTCCCTTTAATTTCCGAAGTTTCTAGACCTACTACCCCATGAGCTTACCTTATTTTGTTTCTTCCCGCGGTCCTCGACTGAACCGCGCTTCTTGCCATTTCTACCTTCTTTTGTCTCGACATGCCACGGCTTTGACACATTGTACCACTATTACCGCACGCTTACTTCACACACATAGCTCCCCCCCTTCTCTGGTCTGCCCAGTCCACTGACAGGCCCGCTTATTTCCGCGCAATATAGGATTACTTGATCTCTTGACAATAGAAAATGGGTATGGATATGTATATAGCAGCGTTGTTGTGAACAGCTTTCGGTAGAGTACCTGTTTCGCTTCGGGACTGACCTCTTTTATGTGGCCACTGCTGCACTTCGATGGCAGCCCACCCCCTGCGTCCCTGACATTTATCGATGACGCACTCGGTCACCGAACAGGATCCAGTGACTGACCGGGGTAATGGGAATGCCGGTGAGGGAGAAGGGACAGGCACCGTTTTTCCTGGTCTCTGACTCTACACTTCTGATGGGGGGAGGGGTAACGGCTGTCGAGTGAGGGTGTGTAACCTCGAGTGTGCAGTTTTCTGAGGGCCAGTCTCACTTACCTCTCAAAATTTTTCGTTATTTTTTGTCTCTAGCCTATGTATGGTGCCTTCCAGGATGCCTCCGTGTAGATGTGCTCCTTATAGCACCCGATAGGTCAGAACCTTTTCGTTTGTTACGCCAGTTACTAGATTCCCGAAACCATAGGCCAGATTGTCAGTAGGGACCTTTGTAGACAATATATTTTTGCATGTGTATTTTCGCTCTAGACAATTGAATCCCAGTCAACTAGTACGGCCACATCTCCCAGTCCAACTCCGCCATCCAAGTGTCCCGTCCCGACCCGATTCGAAATTCAGCTAACGATCCTCGACCGAAGACCAAGCCTCCCGAAAGCCCTTACGAATTCGGAGCCCTCAGTATGGCTCAACCCTCGAGAACTGTGGCCGACAACCTAACGCCACGCCACGACCCGGTCGCCCCAAAAAGTGTCACCAAACCTAGCCCAGGTCTCACCCAGTTGACCAATAAGCTGGCCAGTGGGGCCGTGGCTGGCATCACCGGTACCTTAATTATTTACCCCCTAGACATTGTTAAGACCCGGCTCCAGAACCAGCGGCCCAATACACAGGGCGTACTCCCGTACCGTAGCGGCCTGGCCTGTTTCCGTTCGATTATTCAGCGCGAGGGTGCCCGCGGGATCTACCGCGGCTTGGTCCCGACGCTAGTCGGTATCACCCCGGAGAAGGCCATCAAGCTCGCCGTGAACGACTATACTCGCGAGTGGTTTTCCCGCCGTCGCGGGGTCGCCGACGGACAGTTGACTGCCGTGGAGGGCATGCTCTCCGGAGCGACCGCGGGGTTCTGCCAGGTCGTGGTGACCAACCCGATGGAAATTGTCAAGATTCATATGCAGGTCGCTGGCGCCCAAGCCGCTTCGTCGGGCACCGGCCCACCGCCGCAGCGGCCCACCGCCTTGGGGATTGTCCGCCAGCTCGGGCTTCGTGGGCTCTACCGCGGTACTCCGGCCACCCTCCTCCGCGATGTCCCCTTCTCCATTTTCTTTTTCCCTTCACACGCTATCCTCAAGTCGCTGTTTGTCGACCCTGCTACCGGCCAGGCTCCGTTCCACGCCGTGTTTTTGTCCGGCGTTACGGCGGCGTTTTTCGCGTCCGGCGCCGTCACCCCGGCCGATGTCATCAAGACCCGCCTCCAGGTGTCGCCTGCATCGGGGACCCCCAAGTATCTGGGCGTGCGGGACTGTTTTAAAGATATCGTGCGGAACGAAGGAATCGGGGCCCTGTTCAAGGGCGTGCTGCCCCGGTGTTGCATCGTGGCACCGCTGTTTGGTATCGCCTTGTTGACATACGAGGTTCAGCAGCGGTGGTTGCAGTCCAAGTCGGCCTAAATCGGCCGGGATGTTTTAGCCGCTTGACCTTATGCTCTGTGGGCTCTGCGGCGACTCAAGAAATACGCGGCGTGGCATTGTTCTTTATGCTATAAATTTCGACGTTTATTATGGTACAGTAGTCGGTGTTGGAGAGCTTAGTTCGAACATTTATCCCCTGGTCGCTTCATTCTTAGTGACAGTCTGATCGGATCCACGCCGGCCCTGTTAAAACAGTCGTTTGTTTACATAACGTCATCGCCATGCGCACGGTAAGCTATGGACTGTCGGCGATTATGGTAGCAGGAGCCTCATTCCTTTCGCCCAGTGTGCAGTATCGTCTATGTCCATATTGGTCAACAGGTTTCCCGTGTGCTTCATTACTCCCTATTTGCTTCAGGACCACGCCCAACATCCAACGACGGCCATCGTCCCGTCGGCCCTGAGCGCGGATGGGCGGGCCTTGAGCCTCATGCGGCTAGAGACGAGAGGGGAGGGGAGATAGTGCAAGAGTCGAACAAATGGGGTGGTGAACCCTTGTATTCTGAGAACCAGGCGTATTGGCTCGCCAGTGACTCAAATAGCGGCCAGCTCTAAGCCTTATCAATAAGGGATGGCACGGTCCAGGGCGGCCCGAGGCAAAAAATACTAATATAGTTGGGCGATGTGATGGATCCGCAGGCTCGCCAAGCAAACGGTTGTTATCACAGGCCAAATCTCGATAAGCGCCGGCCAGCGTAGGCCGCCTTCAGCCCATGAGTTTTGTAGCCCTCTCTCCCTCCCCCTGTACCAACTGGAAGCAGCCCTTCCGTGGGGCTGTGTGCTCAAGCAACGGGTCACTTAAGGGATTAGAGAATATACTTTGCTGGTGTAACTCATCGGCCGGTTTTCGGCGGTTATTGATGAGAGCAGAGCCCTGTCGCAAAAACCGATGACCGGCAGCCAACGTCAATATATCCTGCCAGTGTTTATCACTGGTCGCAAACTGGGCAGAGGGAAGGGTCGGTTCCTATGCCCGTCTAAGGTTCACGCCACTAGCCCACCTCCCTCTCACTCGGGAAACGCCACATCACAGAAATTGTTTCCGGCAGAGCACGCTGCTTTTGAACCATAGGCAGGGTTAGTGTAGTTGGCCGGCCGCTGAGGCTATGATTAGTCCCCTAAGCCGTGCGTCGCGACAGGCGGGTTAGGTTGAATCGCCGCCATCATAGAATTCCTTATAGCCGGTTGGTTCGCGAAACGAGCGTCCTTAGCCCCCATCCCGACCGCGAAGTACACCTGGCGCGGGTCGCCGCTAAATCGGGGAGGTAAGGCCGGGAGGAGAGTCCGATGTGGGCGCCTCCTGCCCTTACCTACACACGCTTTGTTCGTTTTTTTTTACAACACGCGATCTCTCAGCGCCAAGCCAGCTGTCCGGCAGACCAAATAACTGCCATGGACAACCGGTTGCTGTCCGTGAAGTCGGGGGGGGGGGTGAGAGTGCGGAGACCTCCACCCGATAGCCCGTATCTGCCGGCTGTCGATGTCCCTGCCCTCGCTGCTTTCCTGGCGACAGGCCGACCTCCCCCGTTGACACTTGCTATGGTATGCACTGTAGTCTTTGTCCAAAACGATCCCCCGATTAATCATACCCTTGTTGTGACCGTTCGTAAAGAATTGGCAACAAAGCGATAGACCTTCGATTTACGGGCTCAAGCGTGACCAGCGTATCACCGCCGCTATTCTCTCTCCTCCACCGCCATCTGCCGCCCGCTCTACGGCCCACTTTTACTCCATGTGCTCTGCATCGCCCCCCCCCCAGGTTTACAACGGGAGGGATCAGCGACGCAACTGAGCCGACAACGGGTGCAAACGAAGGGAACGGAGGGCGGGCGATGGGTGGAGGCTCAAACGCACAGGACTTGCCACCCAATACGTCGATGATAAGCGGAACGGGCGAGTGGGCAAACGCACCCCACCCCCTTTACAGCCACCTCTCTTCCATCGAACACAGCGTGCCGTCGCTAGGCACTCGCGGGCTCAACGGTAAGGCGCCGCCGGCCGTTCAGGCTGTGTCGGCGGCCCCGAGCCCGTCGTCGTTACACCGGTCCCACCCACCACCCTTGTCCACCAACGCCTCCCCCCCTTTTCCGTCGTTCTCCTAGCCGCCGAGGTCGCTCGTATGTGCTGCGAGCTGTACTCATTGGCCGGTCGATTATATTCTTTATGGCCCCCTTCTCTCTTCTTCTCTCTTTATCATTCCCGAAGCCTTTGTTGCGACCCCTTGGTCGGCCATAGAAGGGACCCTGGAGGGGAGAGACATAGGCGTATAGTGTGAGGACGAACGGCCGTGGATGCTATTTAAAGCACGCTGTCAGCCGCCCCCTAGTAAGTCGACATTACATTGCCCTGCCGACCGCTCCCTCATCTATCGTTCTCCTTACCTAGGTTTTACGGACTCCTACGCTGCTCTCGGTGCCTGTTCCACTTTTTTTCTTCTAGCTGCCCCTGCTTATCACTGTGCGTCCCTGCGTACTCCCCGCTCTGCCCTTCTTCAATATAAACCACGGCTCTCCCTTCCGTTCCTCTCTGCCCTTCCACTACCACTGCGTCTCACACCGGATACCACCTCTTCGTCTCCCTCCCCCCTGCTCTGTCGCTATGAAGCACTTCAAGGCTTGTCTGCTCGTTGTAGTCGCCGCCGGTGCGGTGGTCGACGCCACCATCCTCATGGACGTGCCCAAGACCACGGTGAGTATGACTCGCTCGGCCACCCCAGGCTGGAACCACTATGTGGTTACCATAGACCGTCTGGACCAGATTTTTGCGCCTCACCTGGAATTGGACTTGCTCCACCCACACGTGACGGCCGAGTGGGTGGCCACGCGCGACGTCAGTATCAGCGTCGACGTGGCCGTGCACACCAGCGGCGAGGTACTCCTCAACAACAAGCGCCTACATGACGGTATCCAGAACGTCAGCATTGAGAAGGCTACCTTCGTCACGCCGAAGCTCCAAGACGATCTGCTCATGCAGCTGGGCGTGCGTCACTTGCTGGACCAGCTCCGCGTGGCCAATGTTGAGGTCAGCGCCCAAATTATCACCATCAAACGGGAGACCTCCGGTCGGCCGGCCCAAACCGTTGACAGTCATGACGTGATCCCCCGCCCGACGCCTAATTCCGGTGCCACCACCACGGGTGACGAAGGTCCCTACATGCGCGTACTAAAGCTGACCCAGCGCATTACTTCGGTGGAGGGTGTCAAGGTGAGCCAGCAGGAGTATGTCGAGAACATCATCGAGATCCACCCGAACGGCGACATTAGCGACCGTGTCGCTCCCTGCGTCAAGGCGGACAACAACCTCCCGGACTTCACCGTGGACCACTCTGGCGGCCACCTAGCCCGGATCTCGACCTACGGCCACGGTCACGGCCCGGCTGTCAACGAGCCCCGGCCGGCGGTTGGCCACGAGGCTACTCCGACCGCGGCCGAGGGTAATCTCCGTGACGCCCTTCGCTACGCTGTGGCTGCCCCCGTCCACCATGTTACCACCTTCTGGTCGGGCCTGTCGCCGTTCGTGCGCGTCACACTCATCGCCGCCATTGCCAGCTTCAGCATTGTCACCGCCCTGCTCACCATTCCGCTGGTGCTCTACCACCTGTTTGCCTTCTGGTCCGCCCGCCGTCGTCGCAACGCTACCGTTAACCAGGGCTACAGTTTGTACGGTGACGGTATGACGTCGGCTGAGGATATGGAGGCCGGCAAGCAGGGTGATGTGGCCCCGCCTAGCTATACCAGCGTGGGCGCCAAGGATCCTAGCTCCGCGCAACCGACCGAGACCATGCCCCTTACCCGCGGCGATGACACCGCCGAACACTAAATCATCTGCGCCAGTTCCCAATCTCATGTGACGGCTCAATAAAATTAATCGAGATAAGGCTGCGCTTTCCGGCCGTTCTCTTTCCCTGGTTGTCGACCCTGTCCTCCGCCTGCAGACCTTCAACTCCCATCCCGCTGTTTCCAATATACTTCGCTGCTTTTCTTAATACCTTTATACTTCGACGACCGTAACACTGCCCCTCAACTTAACCGTTCTCCCCTCCCATTCCCGCACCCTGTACATTTACCAATTTTACCTCGCTCCGGATTAACATGTCCAAACCTTGCTTTTGAATCCGCTACTTGTACGTATCGCTGCCATTTTCTTTATCCTTTTCGATGAGGTAGCTTATTTTTTACAATAAACTATATGTATTTAATCGAATGCGTCTAACGCACGTCTGCCGCCAGTATGGCTACTTTCCGTCCAAATTAAAATTCTGGAAGCTGGGTATATAATTGCTAAGCGGCCTCTTAGGGTCGATTGATTTTGATTTTCACCAATAGCTTGTTACTTACACCTGCATTGCCAAATTAAATTAAGTATCTTGAACCCCTCCCTCGTCAGTATCGCTGTATACAGACTTTGACGATTGGGTGTGTATGAGTGTACCATACGGTTAACACTCTCTCTGGCCATGAAGTCAAAGGTGCATTGAAGTTAATCGCTTAGAAACGGATACATCTGAATTAACGATCGATTTAAACATACTAGGATTGGTACTGGGTCGCCTTCATAGCATTATCCATGACGGCTGAAACTACTAGACGACTAATATAAATGAACTCGAGTCACGTCACAGTTATACAATAGGGCCCGCAGGTAATCACTGGCTCCGATTTCTATTTTCATAACATTGGTTGTGAGGCGTATATACAAGGGAGGGGACATTGGTCGCTGGTAAGATAGATGATTCTACAGCTGGTGGAGTGGTGTATACTAGTAGAGAAAAGCGAATACGGTCCGAGTGCACGGCATATTGGCTGGCGATGAGTACCCCCCCCCATGAATAAGGGTTCCTTTTCCTCATACTCATAATGCCATGTAATGAGTTGTACATCAAAGGGTTATCTATGGTAAGTTCCCAATTGAAATGTAGGACGCACCAGTTATGTGTGAATAGCGATAATAGCAGGAATCACGTGATGAAATATAGTGGTGTTCTTAGTTGTGATATCAGTAATTACGCCGTTTCGTGAGTATCTCGTTACCTCCACAGTATACTCACCTGTATTTTCATATATCGGGTCAGCGGCCATATATATTTCGAGTTGGGAGGACCCTAGGCTTAGCGTCACAAACTATGAGTAGATGTGACAATAAAAACAATATAAACCACCTATCGAGTATGTGACCCCTATCGAAAGCCACAAGTAATCCATAAATAAATAACCAAACCGTGGTAGGCAGAATTCCCGGGAATTAAAGGGTTTATTGAAAAGAAAACAAGCGTAGAGAAGTAGGAGTGTCGCTTTGCAAGGGGCATGGGGTGCGCCTTATAAGTAGGATAACTGTTGGCGTATTAGCGGGCGTTCGTGGCTAGGGGAGAGTGCTCTTGGGGAGTCTCTGGGCTGGTAGAAGGGTGTGGAGGGCTGGCGGTGGAAGGCTAACGTAGATGAGTCATTTCAGCGGATGAGGTCAATATGAAGCGTTTAGGCAGGCGTCTCGGCGCAGAAGGAATGCGGCCTGGTCCGCAGCAGGTACATCTTAACGCCTGGCGTTTCTTACGGGTATGATAAATACGTAGCTCAGTTAAATCAATAGCCCTGGACCTTCATAAGTAGCGAATGTGAGTACAAATGCTATCGAATGGTGGCCACTGCGGCCTACTATAACTATAATTATTTACTAATGTATTTCACGCGACACCTTCCTTAAAATGTAATACCAGGCACAGAAATAATAATAATTATAATAAATACTCAAGTTTTCGACAATGTATAATAATTTAGAGGGTTTTTAAAAGACATGTAAAATTGGGAGGTGTTTTCAAAGTGTCTTTTAATTACTAGAAACGGACGGCCTTTTAATAAAAGGCTGCCAGTACAATAATAAGACAAGTATAAACTATACCATGTTATCATAGCAAAGTGTGATAAGTTAAAATTATATCCAGGGTTATAAGCTATTGTATAATCCGGAGCCAGAGTTTGCGAAGCCCAGCGGACAATTGATGTGCCGCGAACATCATGGGTAGGCGGAGAAAAAGAGGCAGAAGGCGCCAAGGGAGCTGCCCTCATCACATACAAAAATATATTGTGCACCGGGCTTGATGCCAGGTGTAAAGGTTCAAATCTCCCTGGTGGGCGACACAGTAAAATAGGTCTTCTGTGCTGCCTAATAAGTGAGGTGCCAATTTCTCCCATGGGACCCACTTTCGACTTTTCCGCACTCGCAGGATTGTCGGCAACGTCTCCTTTTCTGGAACGGCTACTCCGACTTCTTTTAAGCCGAAAACTTAGCTTACATCTTTTCGATAACATGATACTTGTCTTGCCAACCGGACCAGCGCGGTGCTAGCAGTTATTGGGTCAGAGCACTTCGCCGCCCCATTTTGTAGTAAAGAGCGAGGATATCAATACTCGCCGGTATTTCCTTACTAATAAAAAATCCGTTCTATAACATACTCGGCTTATACTACTTAGTTGGAATATTTTGCTACATTGATTCATTGGCATACTGTACTGAAAACGAGTCGGCTTCACACAAATGTAAAGCCGACCGGAATTGGATAACCATTCCCGTTTTCAAAATAACCTCCAGGATGGAGTGGAGAGTTCGGGGGTATGCAGTCGGAGTAGGGGTATCCGAATCTGCAACGCAAAGTGGAAACGGACAA
Source organism: Tieghemiomyces parasiticus (assembly GCA_027575765.1). NCBI lineage: Eukaryota > Fungi > Kickxellomycota > Dimargaritomycetes > Dimargaritales > Dimargaritaceae > Tieghemiomyces > Tieghemiomyces parasiticus. The sequence continues at coordinate 37,376 of JANBPT010000046.1, read as the reverse complement.
CTATCGACAGAGTTGCCAAACAAAGAAAATCTAAAACGTGTATCAATAAACGAGCTTAGGAGAATACTGGTACTAGATTGACTTAACGGAATAGTGACCACGGATGACACTATGAGACAGAGAATTATCAAAAGCTGCCAGACCCTGTGTTGCATACTTGGGTCCAGCTTATATACTGCAACCAAACTAAAAGGATCTACTACTATTGGTGGAGAGCCTGGCTAGGCTTCCGTCTCTTCCGGGCCTCTCCTAGCGGTTGTCCGGTTCCTTTCTTTACTTTTCCTTTGTCAGAGGTATAGGCGCGATCTATTACAACTCCTCAAATGTAGAAGGCGTGCTCGGCTTCACACAAATTTTGTGATTAGCCGCAGCTGAGGAAAATCTAGTTTTATCAATGCCGCCAGCCAGAGGGAAGTAACCAAAGCCTCTTGGTGCCTAGGCCGAGTTTATCAATAATCCTAGCTTCCTTTTATCGTTACAAGGAAGCTTTATTGTCCTTGTCGTAACCGGACATCAATTCGACGTCCGATAGCTAGTATATAACGGGTCCAATTAGGGCCCTATGAATAAACGACAGCTTTTTTACTGACCTATTGCGTTTCTATAATATCGCGCCAATATTCTTTTCATTTCTTTTTTCGTCAAAGCCCTAAACGTAGGTCTCTCTAATAATAAACGCACAACACGAAATGTAATGTGTGTATAAACGGTTTAGTTAGCGAGTAGAAAAAATGAGATCAAAAGTGCTTTCCTAGAATTCGTCCCCTTTTCTAGTTCCGGTTGACGGCGACCTAGGGTTCTTTGTCCCCAAAGTCAGCAAGTTAAAATAAACTCGGGAGACAATAAACTATAGGCTTATGAGAACATGACGTAAAAACTAGGAAGGCTAAGAGTTAAGGCAACTGAAAGTGCTGCAAAAATACAGAAACATAGGCCCTATTAGCTCAGTTGGTTTAGAGCGTCGTGCTAATAACGCGAAGGTCGTAGGTTCGATCCCTGCATGGGGCAGGCAACTTTTTTTGGTGATAATTGATGTCAACATTAGATTCTTGCAGATGCGGCTAATGGTGCTTTAGAATTAGTCCTCACTCCCAGGTAGTCTGTGGTGGTGGCGTTTTCCTTAGCTACAGCTCCTGAGGCATTTCGTTTTAGGCATCCAATGTCTCTCTATACCCTGGGTTGAGATGACATCAAGCCTGAATTACTGGCGGCCGAGGTAGCCGGCTTTTACTTGATTCTCTACGTGATCGTAGGCCATGGCCTCCTAAAATCAATTACAGTACTGCGGTGGTCGCGTTTGCAATGCATAATAGTTGCCGATTGAGTCACAATACCAGTGTTAAGTTCCATCCTTCTTCCTCATATAATGGAGCTTGATAGGGGTAAAAAAAATGTTGGAAGGATACCAAAAAAAAAACCCCCCACCTCGTGTTGCGGACTGCGTAATTCAACTTGCCGTGTACGCGGTGGAGACGCTATCCCTCAGTTTTCTACACTTTAACAACTTCATAACCCATCGATACTTCCTACGTCTCTGCTTGATAGCGGTCACTCCATTCACCGCCTTAACATCAGTACTTCCACTCCTCTCTTTGACGGCCCCCAGTTCCCCCCTCTGCAAATTCAACTGCGACTTCGCTGCCACGTAGCCCCGCACATTGATTGGTCCAAATCGCGGCGGACCTCATCCAATCCCTCCACCCACAGCCTTCCCGGCAAGCCATTTCACTCGATTCGTCATGACCATTCCGCAGTCGCCCCCGACCACGCCGCAGGCCTCTGCATCGCCAACCAAATCAGATGCGGGTTCCGTGCGCAAGATCAGGTACGGCGAGTTCCGCCCCGACCAGCGGTTAGCCCTCCTTCAGTACATTCTCGAGCACCGTGAGCAGTTCCCCCACTACAACCGTAACCCCTTCTACGCCCAGGCCATCACCGACCTGGGCCTGAGCGTCTCCGCGGATGTCATCAATGGCTTCGTATCGCGGTCATTTACTGACTTTCGCAACTACAAGAAGGACGTGCACCTCAAAGGCAAGCCCCGGCGTTGGCCCTACTACGACGTAATTGACCAACTCTTCCAGGACACGGACATGGTCGCCCGTAAGAAAATCGGTACGCCACAGGTCAAATCTAAGGCAACGAAAAGCAAAGTTGAAATTTCATCGACTTTATCGTCGCCATCGGTTGACTCCTCTTCCGATGATGATGACGACAACCACAGTACGGATAGGGACGCTGATAAACTGAGTGAACTCACAGACAAGTCTGCCCCCGGCACGCCCTGCAAGAATTTGGCCAGCGGCGGTACACTGCGGGTTCAGGCAGCGGCTGATTCCCAGCCAAGCGGTCCTTGCATGACGCCCACCAAAAAACGCACAAAAGCGACCAAGACCGCGCTGACTTCCGGATCCGATGCAGGTCCCGCGGTCAGGGATTCCACCAACGGCGCGAGTGACCCCACCCCTGGCAAGAAACCCAAGAAAGTCCGGCCAGACAGTGACGGTAGCACCCCGACGACGAAGGCCAAGACCTCCAAAAGCAACGGTAGTGCCTCCCCCGAACCCCCAACCCCTGCGGTGTCTACCTCCGTATTTGCGAATGGCCACGGTCTCGCCAAAAAGTCTAAAAAGCCCCGGCCGGTCTCTGAAGAGAAAGTGTCCAAAGTGGCGACAGCCCCTGTCGAATCCCCAGTGGTTGACGCCGTAGCCACTAACGGTAGCGGTCCCCCGCTCACTAAACCTGCCAAAAAGTCTCGTGCCAAGAAGGAGATGAAGGCGCCGCCCACTGCTATTGAGGCCACCGTTGTCGTGCCTGTAGCCGCGACGTCCGATCTCGCCGTTTCAAATGACCACACACCTGCAGTCCTGGCCACCCAAAAGGTCCAGCCGCAACCCAGGATCAAGGCAATACTTCCGCAGGTCATAGCGGCTGCCGAGCCAGACTCCGCCATCCCGACCCAGACCATGAAGCTTGCCAGACTCCCCGCCACATTCGACCAGTCCCCGTTGGCGGTACCGGCCGAGGCCCAGACGGACCTAAAACTGGCCAAATGGATGAAAATGTACTACAAAGCCCAATTCCGCGAGTCTAAGGCCCGCAAGCAAGCCCTTGATTTCCAAGCCCGGTGGTATGAGGACCAGATGCAGTCCCACTCCAACGTCGATGCCATTGCCACTCTCACCGCTGCCGTCGAGAGCCTTAAACGGCAGGTGGCCGAGCTCACCGCTGAAGGCGCGGCAGCACGGAAGAAAGTCCGTCGGACGAAGAAAGAGTCCACGTGAGAAGGCTACATATATATATATATGTATGAATGTTTGCCATCATCACTTGGATTCCTTACTGCCCGCCAGCGTTGCTTTGTTAACCTAATGTATGATCCTCGAACCCCGCCGCCCTGTCAACCATGACATTGTGTTGCGCCGATCTAATTCCATCCGCCTTTACCCCATTATCTGTCGTCTCCCTTTCCCAAAGTTCTTTAGCCTGTCCTCTCTCCCCACTCCCTTTGCTTGGATGATACTAATACTTTGACGTTGTGCTTTTACTCTGAATGAAACTAAAAATAAATCAATTTAAAAAACCTTCTAATATCCCGACCCAGCGCCCCCAATACTATCTAATGAATTCGCAATGCATGAGATAAGAAACCGCCAAGACGGAGGTGTCGTAGAGACGTGATCATGGTACGAATTGCTATTCGTTAAACTGGGCGACCGAAGTTGTCTAAGGATCCTTGCGACTGTCCTACAGGGACGGGCAGTCGAGACGAATTTCCATGGCCAGCCAGTCGACCAAGTGCAGAACTTTTGGCTTGAGGAGACTAGGCAGCCCCTGAATAATATTGATATGTACCTCCATACGGCGTAAGAACTGGTTAAGGACAGTATCTCATCCGTGCTGGCGCTTCTGTTTGTAATATACGTCTATTCCGGCCGGGCCTTGGATGGCGTCATTGTGATTCTGAAATTCAATCGGGAGGTGGACGCAGTAGAGGTTGGGTGTGATCCCTTGGCCATCAAGGGTGAACAGGTTGTTAAAGAAGCGGACGGCCCCGTCAACGTTGTCGCACAAAATGGCAGCGTTGAGTGGGAAATGATGGAGTATCTCCTGAACAGTCATAGCATGATAGTTGACCCAATTCCAATGGGCTTAGGCGGTAGACAGGTCTTTGTACTATGCTAACAAGGCTTTAGCCAAGTGAAAGTTAAAAAGGTCGTCTCTCGATTGGTTCTTAAAAAGGTAAGTGCTATTTCGTGAGGTACAAGAAGGTCGTCCTCAGCTAAAAGTTTTACAGTTCTTGGCTGCTAAGTTCGACGTAAGTTGAGGTGCGAATTTACTGCCCGATCACGCGGAAGAGATGTTTTCGGAGTTGGCGCCGTCAGTTTGCAGCGCACGTTGGAACGGTAGTCTTTAGCAACATGCATCGATGTGTTCAAGGATGACATGGTACATAAAGTCGGCTAATAAGTATGATATTGGTCGGACGGGTAGCGTTAGGCTAGGTCGGAAAAAAAGCCGGATGATAGCTTACACTCACCAGGATGCCGGCCGCACTTCCGAGTTTCTTGCTAGTGTCCCGAATGTTCTTCAGATCACTAATTATAGACATTCCCAGAACTTGCTGCCTGATTTCGTTGGGTAACTTCTGGGAATTGCCACCAGAGGCCTGCATAGAGGAAGTGAGACGTAGCGCCAATCGTGAGGAGCGACGACGAGTGCATGATGAGAGCGAGTAGGCAAGGTACTTGTACAAGTGCTGGACGAGAGGCGAAGGGGATGTGTAGAGTTAAACGATGGTGGCGAAAGAGTGGGCGGACGATGGCCTATTTATAGGGCGAAGGCAACCCTGGATCCACTGTCACGGTCGCTCTACATTCCCCCGCCTCGGCTGCGTTTAGGAAAAGATGGACAATAAGGTTGGGAAAAACTACGCCTATTATGCCCAACTCCAGATGGGCCTTGGACGTTGAAGCTAGCCGCGCGGAACTTTACTGTGATACTGAGCTGCGACGGTACCGACCCTGACTCGCATGGACGGAAGCCTGAAATAGGAACCTCGAACGAAGACAAAGACACCGCCTGTAGTTGGTTCTAAAGGCGACAGGTATAATGTCATAAGAACGGGTGGGTATGTTATGATGTACTGACAAGCGCGTCGCCCGCGGTTCACAACGAACTAGGGCGGGTGATATAGGCGCCATTACACTGTACCTATGGCATGCGATGAGTTTCTCGGTGTAGCTCTGTCCTCTTCAATATTTAGCTCTGCCAGCTCCGTGGATATCACATATCCCCAATGCCCTTCCTCCGTGATCCGGTATCAGGATCCCTTGAATGGTCACTGCGCTCGTTTCTTTCACACAGGCCAATACTTTCCTTCTTCGGTCACTGCTACATAACTAACGCACGCTGTATATTGTTTCATTCATTGCAGGATCGGGAAAAAGGAGTCTACCGAACGCCACCGAGGCCCAACTGTAGCCAAGGAGCCCACTGGAAAGCCCTCCACCAATCTAAGGGCGCCGCCTCCCTTCAAGACCTGTCTTCATGGTGGAATCTCCTAATTTTCATCATGAATTATGCATATCCTTTGGTAAAATAGGAAGACAGCGACCTTCGGACTTCAGAGGTAAGCTCGACTCGATTCCGGATCCACCTCTTCATGGAGAAGGGTCCGGAACCAAGTGCCTCAATCTACACCAAATGGTTCTCGTCTCATCACCCGAACCGCCCCTATTTTAAGACCGCGAATCGCCTATCAGTGTAGATTCGTTAAGTGTGTAATCAATTGTATATATTCATTTAATAAGTCCGCTCACCTATTGACCCTCTCTCGGTCTTCCTTCTAGTTGCAACACCCCCTTGGGCTGCACACCCTGCCACAATACCATTGCTCCAGTCGGAATTGGTTGTCCGGTTTACCAAAGTATATTATCGAGATCAAAGTAAGAAAGTTCTGCCGGTGCTTACACCAGCCCACAGGCGGTCCCCCCTATCCTGGAGGGACTGCCTCGGTACGGGCGTGGCGGGGTGTGTGGCTCGAGGGAGGGAGGCAGGAGAGAGGAAGACTGAAGGGGGGGGGCCATAGGCAAATGAGCCAGGATGAAGAATAGATATTTTTCCGCATACTTATCGAATAAAATACCTAAGGGCAATTCGCTCGCCATAGCTATCTACACAGAGCGATAGCAAGAAACCATTTGGCGTAGTTGAAGGGTCAGGTTTCGGCTCCTCCTTCATGGTGAGGAAGGCCCGGATTCTTACCAAGTTCGCCTCCTACATTGCAGGCCGTTACCTTTTTTTTTATCCAGACAACCCAGTCGATAGTGTAGAGAATCTATGTCAGTAATTCTCTGTAGAAGACCGTGGTGTTCCGACGGCTGTGGTCTTGGCTAGAGGCCTCCCGGCTGGCCCCTCGGCCACACCGGCAACCTCCTTCTACCAGGAGATGGATATCGGTTAAATACCTGCTTCCACACTTCGGTAGGCGTTCCTGTCATATCACCACCATAACCATGGGGGGGGGGGACTGGGCCTAGGTTGACGGCAAGGTCCTCCGCGTCCCTTTTCGTTTTCCTTCGTATATTACATCCAGATGCCTACCTTCCGCAGCCTTTCTGGTGTAATTAAACCGTATCCTCACGGTCGCTTCTTAAGCCCTCACCCCCGTCCCGAGCGTTTTAACCTATTCGGCACCTCAATCTGTTCAATTAAAGTCCAAGCTGCCCTCTGAACCAAGGCGACCGGGTATGCTGTGTGAACACCACTAGTTGGCCAACTAAATCGAGGAGAGAAAGACATGGGTTGCCGAGGGTATCAGAGAAGGGGTATATATATATATATAGATAGATTTAGATTAATAGCCTCTCGTTTGAAGTGCGTAGCGCCCAAGGGACGTTTGGAGAAAGCAGAGGCAGAAAAGGGGTGTGGGATGGAAAAACACACACAGTTCGACAGAAAAAGACCATATACAACATCATGCGCAAGAGGACATTCAATAACGGAGGGATAATTTGAACGAGGTACCGTAACAACTCGGTAAATAGACGTGTGCAGGATAAAGAGCTGATAACGAAGGGCACAGTGAAATGATGGAAACGGACGACCACCCTTTCCACTACAGGGCACCTCTGAGCCGACTATGCTTAATGATAATCCCCAGTGGATGGCATCAGCACAGGTACATTCAGCTGGTAGGGAACGGTGGACCGGTGGTCGAGAGTTTCGGCATGGATGACAAACACGAGATCACCGCTGGGCCCGTCCTCAGCGACCGTACAGTAATTGCGGCGACCAAGCATCTTGCGGTTGGTCAAATTAGTGTTGTCTACGTCACGTTCGAAAAAGTCAATCATGCGCTCGTCGGTGTACTTATCGAACGTGTTGTTCGAGGAGGTGACGTGGAGTGTACGGAGGAGTGCGAGTGGCGGCGGGGCGTTGACGATGGCCGACGAGACCACCTGGTACATGAGCCGGTGGTCCTTGGTGTGCGCCAGGGTTGCCCCCGCACTCCCGCTCTTGCGTGACGGCTTCGACATGAATTTACCCACTGCGCAGCAGTGCACGTCACCCGACAGGAAGGTTACCCGAATAGACCGCGTCTGGGCGAATTTCTGGAGCCGGGAAACGAGCTCGTTGCGCTCGGTGTCGTGGATCTTGGCCGTCCAGTGGTCGTTGAGATCGTCAAGAAGTTCGGGCTCGCCAAACTCATTAAGCGTTCCAGAGACCGCCCCGGATTTGACCAGCAGGGACCCCACGGTGGTGGATGACAAGACGGTGAGCGCTGTCTCGGCGGTCGACATGCGCGGATAGGCGATCGGGACACCCAGAACCACAACCAGGTGGCGGCACTCGGTGGACAGGTGGTCACGTAGTTTGCCAAAGATGATGTCGTAGCTGGCGGGCGAAACCACCTGCGTCAGGGAACGTTCGAACCGGGCGTCGACGCCCAGGACGGCCGTACTACTGCCCAGGTGCTTGAGCCACGAGAAGCTGGATGCGCCGAACAGCTGGTGCTTGGCGGCCAGTTGCACAGTGCTTTGCTGCTGGAACAGCATGTAGAATCGCAGGGCAACGGCACCGACGCCCTTAAAGACGTGCGACTGTTGTAGGTAGTCCGGATAGGACCCGTACCCGTCAAAGATGTCGTGGTCGTCGATCATCATCGCGTAGGGCACGGAGCTCACGGCGTGGCGGAAGCTTGACTCGTACAGAAACACGTACGTGTAGTGGTTAAAATAGAACTGCTCCACGGCATACTGCATCTCCGGGGTGAACGTAACCTGCTTGCGCTTCTTTTTGTCTTTGCAGTCAAGGAACGGCTTCAGCTCCGGCAGGGTCCACACAGCGTCGCAGTAGAGTTGGTCGCCGCCGCCCACCATTACGTGGTAGGGCATACGCTCGTGCTTGCCGAGGAAGTCGTCCCAGAGCGGGTTAGCGCCATTGAACTCACCCATGGGGTCTTTAATGGAGGCCGAGAACCCGTTGCAGCTGTAGAACATCCAGCGCCAGGACCGGGTGGCGCTAGGCAGGACGAACCGGTGCTGTCGGCCCTGGTTGATGCTATACTGGATGGGTCGCTCGTTATCGGTGAGCTGCAGACGGAATCCGAAACGCCAGAAGGTATGGTTGCCCAGTTGGTCGATGGCCTGGCCTTCGATCTGGTCTACCACCACGCCCTGATCGACGATGGTCAGCATGGGCGCCCGCGCCAGGTTTCCGCGGGTCGAAATGACGAGTACGCTGCCGGAAAATACCCGGGTGTGGAAGTTCATGTCGCCAAACCGGAGAAGAGGCCCGTGAAACCCGTCGATGCCGTCCGGGTCGAACCGGGGCTGGCCAGGCTGGTACACCGGGATGACGTTGACGGGCGCATTGGGAGTATTCTGAGCCATACCGCCGGGGACCGGGTAGCCGGGCGACGAAGCACCAAAGCTCTGGTGAGAGGGCTGGTACATGGGATTAGCGGACATCGGCCCGGCCTGGGCGGTCGACTGGTTCGGGCGGTTAGGGTAGGATGTGGTCGAGGTTGTGATGGTGGGACGTGGCGGCGGGGGCGGACGCTGGGGCCCCGCAGCCGGCGGGTACGGTGCCCCGGGACCCTGGCTGTAGGGATCCGGGTAGCCGATTGACTGGATACGGGGAGGAAGATCGGGCCGGGCTGGGGGCGGTGGTGGTGGGGCCGGATAGCTGTTGCCGTAGGCGCCAGAACCCGGCGAGTGCATGGGCGGAGGGTAGGCACCACTACCGTTACCGCCAGGCATGGATATACTGGACGGCGGCGGGTAGTTTCCGGTGGGAGGTGGATAAGGTGCGTGGAACCCTGGCCCGGCGGACGGTGGGTACATGGCCGGTGGGTTAGGGAAGGGCGAAACGTCAGGCGGGTAACCGTAACCGCCGCTACTGTTATGGCCGTGGTTCGGGCCGCCACTCGGATAACCGGAACCGCCACTGTTACCATGCTGACCATGGTTCGGGCCACCACTCGGATAACCGGGACCGCCGCTGTTACTCGGAGGGTAGCCGCTGCTACCCTCGGACGGCGTGTAACTATTAGGCCGGTTGTTGTTCGGGTAGGGATACATGGCTAGGGTACGCAACGGTCGCCAGTGGGAGTTTGATGGGCCGAGGGGCGGATGGTGTTACGGTGAGGTTGGGATAAGTCGAGGGCTTGGCTATGGGCATCAACTAGGATGAAGGAAGGATCGGGCCAGTTCAATGGAAAGGCTGAAGAAGCAGAGATGGGGCAGGCAGTGGTGGTGGGAAGATGATGTGAATGATGCCCACGAGGATAGTTAAGAGCAGGGTGATCGGTGTGAGTTGAGCTGTGGTTGCTGCAAAAACCCCTCTGGAAAAGTAGACCAAGGTAACCTGGGGAGTCTAAAAGAGGTCGCTGGTCAGAAATAGTAGAAAACTAGGAACACGGGTAGTCACAGTTCGGACGAAGTAACACGAATATTATCAACTTGCTCAACCAACGGGTAGAGAAACACGAAGCGGAAGCAGACAGGTGGCCGCATGGATATAAAGCGGGCCGTGGCAGCCAACAGCTGCGTGCAGATGTGCACGGAGGAGGAAAGGAAAGGAAATTATCCTACCTGTGAGGCGCAGGGCAGTGTGTGAATGCGCAGGTGGTGGGAGATTGCCTCCTTTCAAGTTGCTGACTAGGGTTTCCACATTCGCCGAGTTAACAATTCAGCGGAAAAAAAGTTACTGATGCGGGGGGGGGGGGGGCAGACCCAATCCGGTAGTCGGTGGACTGACGCGTAGACTACAGAGGAGGAGGAGGAGGAGGTAATAAGCAAGCTGGGAGGAGAAAACGGGCACCAGAGGTCATGAAAAGGAGAACCGGAACATATAGGCCCAGCAACTGGGCTGCCAACCTGGGGACGCGCTCACCAACTGACCACTAGTGGGCGGGAGGAGACTTACGGTAGAAAAATCTCCCACCTCAAAAAAAAAAACTCTCTAATGCGTCGGAGGTAAGACCCCGCCAACACAATAGCCAAGTTGCAGGGCTTTGCAGGGGCAAGCGAGTGCAGTACAATATACCAACCTGCCAGAAAGGCCGTTTGCTGTGGTGGCCAGTCTGAACAAGATGGAGGCCGAATGGCAGGCCGTCTCACCCTCGTTTCTCTGTCCCTAAGCGGCAGCAGGAAGGCCTGGTTAACAACCTTGACGTGGCACGTTACCGCCTGGTCGCCGCCGCTCTCCATGCCAGTCCTAATCCCTTGTACATTTCTGCCTGTCTGCAGGGCCAACACCCATATCCATATTAGACCCCTATAACATACCTGTTTAATCAATTTTGAATTAGAAAAGATAAACTATGGCCTGTCAGCTGCCCAGCGTCGGCTGCGGCTGGATGCACGCCCCTCCAGATCGTACGGCGCCTGTGACGGCTTCAGCTGCGCAAGCCGGTGCAGCCGGGGTCCTGTCTACGAGTCCATGCTCAAATCGAACATGTGGTCGGGCCCCTTAGTGCTGGCCAACGCCCCCATGCGCTTGGCCAATATACCAGGGAATGTCACGCCCACTCCCCCTGATCTGCAAATGATAACTATATCGAGAAATCGATTATAAGCATTCAGAAAGGGATTAGGACGATACCTGACGTACATCAGACCTTCAAATTCCACAATAGTGAAAAATGAGGACCGCAATCATCGACTTCCAAGGCTCTGTACAACAGCACTATATATGACCTACCGCCCAAGACCACGGGGTCAACATGGCAAGGTAACAGCCATCCGGAAGGCACCCTGTAGAAGTACTGTGTTTATTGCACCAAGTTCGGCCTCCTGGGCCACTGGCCGAGCATACCAGACACCCTGTACCTTCTTCGTACTATTACGCCCCCCCTCCGACTCAGCTTGCTAAGGTGCAGTGGACAACCGCTGCACCGGCAGCCCGGTGATTGGTATCGGGGCGGTGGAAGGTGGTAGGACGGAGTAGGCCGCGGCCAGACGGGCGCGGTTGAGGGTGGTCCACCGGTCATAGTTATAATACATGATTCCTGCGATGGAGATGAACAGGCCAAGGGTATTGACGGGGGTCATGACATCCCCGTAAATCACGACAGACAGCACAATCATAAGGATTTCCTTGGCGATGCCGCAGACGGAGAGAGTCACGGTGGACGTCAGCTGGATCAGTCGAAACTCGCACACGATGGCACCCAGGGCCACAAAACCCCCACCGACCGCGAGGCTCAGAATTTCAACGGTGCGGTAGATAGGGTCACCACGACTACCGCCGTCGATCGGGTCACCGACTGTTAGGGCCGGAGACATTGCTAACCGGTTCCAGGGGTCTTCGAGAAGCAGAGTGAGCAGGGCCATGGTGAAGAACATGACAGGGGCCAGACGGTACATGGTTAGGATGGGGTGGTCAAGCCCAAGGTCGGCCTTTCTAAGTAGGATCTGGGTGATGCACCACCGGAACCCGCTTGCCACCGACGCACCCAGTACAAGGCAGAACCCTACGGCATGGAACTTTGTCTCGCCCACGATGGTGAGGGCTACACCGAGACATATGAGGGCGATCTGGCCGAGTAACCGCCACGTGAAGGTCTCGATGCGGAATAAAAAGGCAAAGGTTAGTACCCAGATGGGTGTCGACGACTTGACGAAGGTGTAGAAGCTCAGAGTGATGAACATGAGCGCTGAGTTAGCCATGGCGATCTCGAGACCTGTCGACGAGCCGCAGGGCGCTACGTTGAGCGCCCATTTGCGCCACGTCAGCGACTGGCTACGCAGGTGCTCGCGCTGGGCCGTCGTCAGCCAGAACCGGCCCGCCAAATGGACCAATACGCTCGACACCAGCCATTGGATGGCCGCGTGGAGGGTGGTGACAAGTAAGGGAAAGTCGAAATGGTACTGATCCCGGCCAAACAAGTTCTTATTGAAGATACTGAGCAGCGACGAGAAGAGGTACCAGCCCCCAATACAGGCCATCACCTGAAGCGTGTGGGAAATGGCCATTGGATGGAGAACCTGGCCACGCAACGCCGCCGGGTGTCGAGCGGATGTAGCGGGGAGAGATGGGGCTAATCACGGATTCCGATGGAAGCGAGAGGTCGCGGCCATAAGCAGAAGGGGGCGGTGGTAGAAGGAGAAACGGACAAAGGGAAGCAAAAACCGCTCGATGGGTGGGACAGGTACGACCGCAACGTGGTGGCGGTATGCTGCGGTCTAGCGAGCTGGGTACAAGGCGATGTTGGCGGTGGGCGCGGCAGCAGGGCGGCTATAAATATCATCTAGGCGGTAAAGTTGACGGGAACGTCGAGCGGGTTGGCCTCGGCATCTATAAGCAAGATGAAAGCGGTAATAGTACAGAGAGAATTCTATAAGGAAAAGACAATGGGGGCCAAGCATGTCGGAAGGCAGACACGCTATGTAGCAGTCAAGAGTGGCCATGGGTGTGCGTTAAAATGTTGCAGTAAAGGCAGCGCCTCCAACTGGACTGGTAGTGGTGGGGCACGGATCCACCCTGGCCGACTTGACAACAGAGGCAGGGACCCTCCCCTTCACGGCCCACATCTCCCACCGCCCTACGCTCGTCGGTATTGAGCAGGGAGTAAGAGAGAGTCTGACAAGATTCGCCATAATTAACCTACCCTGGGGCGAGGCAACGGCTTTGGATCGGGCTAGCGGGGAAGGGGGGAGGCCAACAAAAGGACCTAGACATCACCCTATGGGCAATAAGGTTCAGAACTAACTTCAATGCATTTGGAGAACCTTCGCGTTGACTCCTGGAGGGGAACGGTCGGTCTTACATAAGGGATAAGCTCGTCATGCGCAAGGCGACCGATAAGGCCACCCCTGCGAGGATTGGTGGGGCGGCCGGACGGCATGACCAAGGCGTATTGATGCCTGATGGTGTGCGCGGGATGGTGGCCTCTCCCCGTGTTTCTACCAAGGGCCATGTTAGCCGCCAACTCGTGGGACGAGCATGCCCCGGCTACCGACATCGGCCAACTGCGCGTTTACGCTACTGCCCCAGAACGTGCGCCACATCTCGAAGAAAAGCAACCTGTCTACTGCTGAGCCCGCATGCGGCAGGCAAGCTTGCCCTGTTCGTTTTACTTCACCAATGTGGGTTTATTTCTGCGGCCAACGCCACCAACAGAACCCACGGCTTTCAACAGGGGGCGCCGTGCGGTCGTACCAGAATGAGCCTCCCGCGCCACCAACCGGTCCGCCTGGTGCAGAAGAAAGAGTGAAGGCGAACAGGGCTGCAGCCAGCGGCTTGTGCGACCTACCTGGTCGCCGAACCCACTGCTCTGTTTCGTCACCCGCCTCTGGTTGTTTTGTTGGCCGCCATCGGGGCGTATGCCAGCCCGCGGCATCTTTCTTGTAGCCTCTTGATTCGGTGCCAAGAGCACGTCGCCTCCTATTCACTATTCCCTCTTAACTGGCAGGCCTTGGATCTCTATGCCCAATCTTTCCTCCGCCATTGTCCTGGATCTACTCCCCAACTGCACCTAGCCATGCCGTACGCCTCCGCTGCATAGAAAGTAAGTGACCCCTCTATGCCGCTCCCGCCGGGCCTAGGTGCCCACGTTCATTTTTGGGGCATATAAACAGGCCATCCCCCCCGCGCGGCTCACCCAGATTCGGTTTCCACCTTGGCCCGATTATCCGTTGTCCTTTGGCCCCATGTACATATCCGTCGGTCGTGTTTACTCACCTTATCCGTCCGTGCACTTTAATCTTTGGCGTACATCTCGACACTGTCGATTAACTGGTCACTGTAAGTCGGTTTGGAGCTTAGACGACCACCCCACACCCCCGCATACAGCAAAAAGCCCCCGCTCTCCGCCTTACCTTTATCCCCTACCATTTCCAACACGGCAGACTCTGAGCCAGCTCTGTCCTAGGCCCCCTCTGCATATAACTCCGACGGCTCGGCACCTTCCTACCCCGTCTCTCACGCGTCCCGTATCTCCACACTCCCCCTCCTCCGCCTCCTAGTGCCCTACAACCTTTGACCCTTCTTCGGACCCCTGGCCAGTCCTCCCCCGCCCTTTCCCGACTCTTCGCCCATTCGCATCGTAACGCGATCCCGCTACCTCCACTCACGCCACCCCTCGGTTGTTAAGTAAAGCACTGCCCCCCTCGCCCCCTCCCCTGGGAACACCGCCTCAAAGCCTATATCCCCGCCACATCGCCTGCCGAGTCACCATGGGGTTCAAGCAGGAGTTCCTTGCGGGCAAGTTCACCGTCTACGCCCAATGGTAAGTACTTTGGCCGGAAGGACCGTGCCCTTCCCGGTCACATGGCCTGTAGCTTGGCTCCTACACCCCAGGTGAAGCGGTAAGAATAGCTCAGTGGCCCTCCTACCTGGCTGTGATGAAAGGCCGCTGGGTAAAAGTGACCGGGGCGGTCGGAGCCACTGGGGACATGTTCTATCCATCGCCTGACCCGCCGTGGCTGAGTCAGTGAGCTTTCAGTACCAGCAAATTGGCTTTTACTTCAACTGTCTCCCCAGCTTCAGCCGGCGGCTCTTTCTCTGACCTGATGCTTCGGGCGTGTACTCATATATCAACAGAACATGTGGGATGGCCGCTCGCCTCAATGGGGTTATAGCTAGGGGATAGTGGTGATATACAGGGTATGCCAGGTTGGCTTGCCCGTAACCCGGGCTCATGATGGCATTCCTTTGTACCCTCCCCCCTCCTTCGTTAACTCTGTCGACTAACCCGCAAGTATTATGTTCAATTATCCGCCCACCCCTTCCCAAACTAGGTCGGCCCTCATAGCCATGATCCTCCTCATCGTGCTGGGCGCGGTGACCATTTTCAGCCATGTCGTGTTTTCAGTGCTTTCCATTGTCATTGGCGTCATGATTATCCCGCTGGAGATCCCTCTCTGTCTCAAGGTCTGCCCCACTAGCCCGCGCTTTGACGCCTTCATCCGCATTTTCGATAACGCGTGGTTCCGTTTCGGCATCTATTTGGCCTTCGCCGCCATTATGTGGGCCTCACTGGCTGATAATGGCGGTGTGCTCGTAATTGGCGCCGTGTTCCTCACCTTCGCCTGCGCCTGCTATCTCGTCGCCGCCATTCGCCGTCAAGACCGATTCACGAGCTCCATGACCGGCGGTACCGGCATTAGCACGTCGGCCGTGTAGTACTTCAGGTCTTTTGACTGCCACTCCCATTAGCTTATCAAACACCAACTTCACTTTTTTTTACATTTTTGATTATAGTTTGATGATTCGTCTTTCACATTTCAAGCTCATTATCTTTCACTTTGATGACGGCCTGCCGCCGCCAATTTTGCTTACCCACCTCACCAACTCCATACTACAACCAACCTACCATTCATTCGGTTTTCTGTGCACAACAGGGTGCTAGTTACCCATGATTCAACATAATATATCCAAATCTCCAATGTTTGTTTTATCATTCCTCTCACCGTCAGCTTTGTACTAGTCTGGACTCTTCAAGGAAGGGGAAATTGGCTAGTTCTGTCGAAATTGGAGAGGTCCCAAGGCGTTTTTTAGGCTCTCGTCGGGGTATGCGACTGGAGTGTAACTGCCATAGAATAAATGTTTAGTTAGGCGACCACACAACATTGGGTAGGGGGCTGCGACATCATTGGCTCTCGCTGTTTACACTCGACCCGAAATACCAAATTAGCCACACACCGATACTTTACTGCCATTGAGCTCACCTTGCCCACTTACGCATTCCACTGCTCAGGAGAAGAAAGGAGGGAAGGGGTATGAAATTAGCTCTCGAGTGGATTCCCCATTACTAACGAATGTTCCAATCTCCTGCCTACATGCTTTGCATTCCACAGCCTGACCAACCCACGTACGGTTCCAAATTAACTCTAGGTTCTTCAGCTTCCTTCCGTTGGTATCCACCGGGCGCATTGCCGAATCTGCTACGCCTTGGTTCTCGACTTCGACCTTGTCTTCACACCCTTCCCCCCTTTCCCGCCTTACCCTGTCGCCATGGAACCCCACAGTACGGACAGCCTCAGTATGGACGTGGATGACTGGTCAATTCTCAGTTCAATTAACCATACCATTGCGGATTACCGTAGAGCACAACCCTACACGGTACACCTGGGCGCTTCCGATAACATACCCTACCCTACCACCGCCACCTCGTCATCAGCGCCTGCCTCGGACCATGGGCGTGGTCATCCAGGCGACGATACCATCGACCAGGCGGCGGTGGCCTTCATTCTTGATACCAATTACTTGCTGAGCCAGCTGACATTCCTACGCCGACTGCAGGAGACCGCCACTCAACGACCTCACGTGTTTATCATTGTGCCCTGGGTTGTCATCCGCGAGCTAGACGGTTTGAAAGAGGTAGGCCACGGCAATCGATCGCGCGGGTCCAGCCGGGATGATAGTCTGAGCAGTAGTCGACACGAGTCCGGGAATGTGGGGTCGCTAGCCCGGTCGGCCATCGAGTTTATTTACCAGGGCCTACAACCTCCCTTCGACTCAGCAGCTGCTCCTTCGCACGGCCTGGCCGGCCGGCGCCGGGTCCTTCGCGGTCAAAAGATAACCGAATGCATCAACGTAGAACGCACCAATGACGACCTGATCTTGGACTGCTGCCGCTATTTCGCCGAGGCCCGAAGGATCCCTTCAGTCGTCCTTCTGTCCTTGGATAAGAATCTGTGTGTTAAGGCCATGGTCCACCAGATCGGCGCCTGCGGGCTCTGGCGTGATACTCCCGAGAACTTGATTGGGCGTTTCATGCCCGCGGAGGGCTTTGCACCCACCCACCCGTTGTTTGGACAGCCGCTGGCGGCTGCGACAGGTGCAGATGCGGCGTATCAAACGAGTGGGCAACACTACAGTTTTAACGACGACGATGACGACCACATGATGATGGACGCGGATGAACCTGGTGATTTGGACCATCATCACCAGGTGCCGGTTGCGGCCCAACCGTTAGGTACGAACCCCTTCGTTATTACAGCCACCCCGAGCCGCACCATCCCTTCGACCTCGGTACCGACATCACAACCCTTCGCTACCCCTACCACGCCAAATCGGGCCCCAACTCAACCTACCAACCCCATCACCGCATTCAAACACCTCTCGGCCATCATGGACTATCTGGAAGACCCCGACCGATCCCTCTTGATACACGCTGTGCGGTTTCAATGTTACCAAAGCCTTGGAAATGACTACGACTACTTCATTGGCAGTTTTAGGCCCTCCCCGTGGACCCTTGCCGACCTCTGCGAGATTGTCCAGCGGTACTGGTACAGTGGGTTCCGCGAAGCCCTACCTTCACCGGCCTTCCCGGCCTTTGAAGGGCTCAAGCAGCTGTACCACGTCTACCAGGAGCTGCGTGTGCGGGGCATCGATGAACTAGCCAAGGCCACGACCACCGCCTTGACTCGATCGAAATCGACGGGACTCTGTCAGATTACATCGGCCGACCGACTCGCCCACCTACGTCCCGCTGACGACCTGTGGAAACGGTCCGCGCCGAGACTTAATCGGGTACCGCTCAACGATTTGGTCGCGGCCGTACTGACCCCCTCGGCTTTACGGACGTTACTGGACCACCTCGATGCCATATTGATCTTAACCGATGAAGTCCATCGGTCACTGGTGCGGACACCGCTCAAAATCGATGCTGGGTCAATTCCTTCGGATACCCGGCAGTGGCTGGAGGTTACCCTACCCGCTGTGTTTTTATCCCCGGATTCACCCAATCGGCAGCATTTAATGCTCAGCTGGCGGCAGCAGCTGCTCGGGCCAGTAGAAGATAATGGGGAGTGAGTGGCCAATGCCAGTAAATAGCCCTAATGTGGTACTTTCGTTGCGGAAGCAGGGCTATGGGCCTACTCGCGTTAAAGGCGTCTGTGGTGACCCAATCAAGGCGGAGCTGTAGGGCGCAGTGCTATTATTCTGCATTATTGCAGCCAGGTCAATTTTCCCTGTACTAATCAGGGCGGTAAAGGAGTGGTGGATGGTAAATAAGTGAAGGAACTTCGGGTGATAGCAATTTGGACAGGACAATCTAACCAGCGTCTTCTAAAGCGAATGACTGTCACCCGATTCCATTAATGCGGTACCCAAGGTCATCCGAGGCCGCCCGGTCCCTAGCTACCGTCAGCCGACCCCAGGTACGTAAATCTGGAAGAACATGGATTGGGGAGGGGTACAGTGGCGACCTCTGCTGCACAATATGGGGATATAATACATATTTCATTGATACATGATGTGACATTGCGAGGATAATAGGATCGTGGCCGATGAACAAGGCACAGTACCCAGGGTTAAGGGTAGAATAAGACCAGGGCATGAAGAAATCCTTTCATCCCCCGCCCCAATTTATACTCTCGATACCCTGGTCACTTGGTAAACAAACCGGCAACCAGGCTGGCGGTCCAGTCCTGGGCTGCAAGGTACGATGGCCGCTTAGCACTGAGCAGCGCCTCGGCCCGTTGCATGCGGGCATTCAACTCGGCCAGCGCACGTTCCCTACCGGCCACCAGTTCCTCCAGCTCGTCCAAAGTCGCGCCTAAATCTTCGATACTACCGTGCTGGGCCAAATGACGCGCGAGAGCAACGTGGAGCTCGCCGTCTCGCTGTTCACGGAGGGCTGAACGCGTAGCCGTTAGGTGATGTTCCTGGTCGGCGAGATGGGAATCAGTCCGTGTGACGATGGCTTGGAGGGCTCGGGCACCTCGGGTGGAGGGGAGATGGTCCTCGGCGAGGTCGGTGACGGCTTGGGCGACGGCGGCCGTAGTGGATGATGACGGTGGTGGGTCGGTGGATGACATGGTGGGGCGGGATCGCAAGGAAGAGAGAATGCGTGACAGTGAGGAATGTGCGAGGCGCTTGGGGGGCGGATATGGGAGAGTCGAAGGGAGGTGGTACAGCATGCGACAGGTGACTATAGTGAGTGGCGGTCGTTTGTCCTCCGCCAAGGAAACAGTGGATTCTGGACGATTTCCAGGTGCAGAGGCACGCTACAAGCGGCCAGGCAGCTGCACCGGCATTGTATTAAGACTGGGCGGAGAAGTGTACTACCAGCATATACGGGTCAGGTGGTAAGGTACAGGGTATGCCCTGGCGCCGGTTCCGAGGCCTGTGGCTCCTCACGTCGCTGGTGTGGCAGGTGGTGGAAACTGGATCAGCGGGTACGGTGCATAAGAATTAAGAGGACTACAATGTCTTAAAAAAGGATTGGAAATGGGGGCTGATTAACCCCGTGGAAGCACCGCGCTCAGGAGTACGGACACTTGTGATATTCATCTATGCGGCATATTTCACCCGCAACGGCATAAAGCAGGGTCCCTGGCCCATGAACATTTCGGGCCGACCGGCCAGACACCGTCCTGCGTCTAATCCTTCCCAGTCCGCAGGGACCAGCAGTGAGGACTGCAAGGCCCCTGCTGGGTTGAAAAGCACGAACCGGGGCTCCCAAGCGATGCTGGCGGAGCCTACTGATGGACACGGCCAGCCTGCCGCCTCCGCCATGGACGGAGGGTGGAAGCAAGCTGGCTCACCTGTCGCATGACATCCCTGCGTGATTGCCCCAGGCTGTAATGAGGAGTTAGGCTGGCCCCTGAGGGATGTAACCTGCATGCGTTGAAACGTTTGAGGGAGAAGCGTAGCCCGTTTCCAGCGCCAACCGAATTTTAAGGGTAGGCCCAACAGGTCCTCGTCCCACATCACTCTCGCCTCTGGACTCTCACTCCCCCCAATATATATATAATCAAGTGCTGATGAGACATGCCCGGCCCCATCAGTTACCATTGTTCATTTTGGTATAAAGCCCGTGAGACCCACCCCATCACGCTGGATGCACGTGCATAGGTCTAGATTACACCGCATGCAGTCGCATTGTATGCCTTGTCACTTCGCTATATCAACTGTGCGTTCGCTTCGCCTTCTCTGTCCGCTTCTATCATTGATACTCGCAACCCTCTGAACAACCGTTGCTCGGAATCCGTCCATCCCATTCCTCATACCTTTCGAACCCGGGCCTAGGGATTCGCCGTTTCCTCAGGGTGCTCCGGCCAACTCATCACTGACTACCACCCAACCACCCTTCGGCGTACTCTTCGGGTGATCTCACTACGTTGAGCCACATATCCAACCCTCCACTGGTTGTAGCATTCACTCTGCCCCTTGCAAACACCCCGGTCGTGGATTACTGTGCATCTCCACTAGCACGGTACCTGGCCTAGCGGTTGACCACACTCATTCGAGCATACGCGCCCCTCTTTCACTGCTTCGGACGGTAATATCTTCCTAAAGGGGTAACCATTGCCGTACCTATCTCTGGATTGCACTCCATTACATCACCCGTGTTTTCCAGCAACCCCTTCGACCGGTCTCACTCAGTTACCTACTGTTGGTCATTTTGTTCCTCACTTCTCCCAGTTTTCTTACCAAATCTGCTTGGCGTGACCCACTACGCCGCGTTGAGGTGACGTCGCCCCTTTACCTGACACTCACCGACCTAGTGGACCATACGTCAGTTCCGGAAATTAATTTGGTAAGTGCCCGGAGAACGAAGCACGGTGCGGTTGACTCCGAATAGCTTTGAACCGCATCTAATGGGAGAAAAAATCACTGCCACATGGACTCTCACGCGTGTCATCGTATGCTGCTAGGTGGTCTACCCACATGGGCTAGTGGCATATACAAAGCTGATGCTCGCTACCCTGATTGTGACCGACGTTTCGCCTCCACGTAGGGCCCTCGTACCACGCTGACTATCACGGTAGTTGTTTACCTTTTGGAGTCCTCTTTGTCATTGAGCCCAACGCCGCACCACCCTCCATCCGCCCACTTACACGCCTTTGCATCTACTATTATTGTTGTGGTTACTTCCCAACCCATCCTGAACCCCTGGAATAGACTACTTCGACTTCGCTGCCCCTGGGCCGCCATCCGCCTCTCCTGCACTCGCTGTCGTAAAACATTGTCTCGTTCGCTCGTTTGCTCTCCTCTCACTGCCGCCTTCGCTACTTCGCTGAGAATCCGACTACACCTCTGCTTCTCCAGCGGACCTACGTCGTCTCCGACACGGCCATGTAAGCCTCCTGTCATATCCACACACTTTTCCCTCCCTCTAGCAATTAGGAGCAAGGGAACCGCACGTATTATTGCTTTACCATTTAACACCTATTTTAGCTCTCTGTTTAAACCTCACCACCTCGCTAGCAGCAGACATCCGAGATTAGCAGCGCACCAGCCCTGGCTCATTCCGGCCAGCACACTCCCCTGTTTCAGCACGGTCCGTATGGTCACGCCCAACGTTCGCCACACTTTGCACTATCTGCTTGGCTCTCTACTGGCAGGAAATTTTCATCGTCGGCGTTATTGACACTGGACCGTTTCCCACCGCGCCCCGCCCCATCTGACACCTTGGTCGAAAACGCCTCCCCACGTGGCGATTCTTTTGTTGGTCAAGTGTCCCCCACCCACCCACCCCCTGGTCCTCTCTTCCTCCTCTGCCATACGTACACACCCCAGCACTGACAGTTTTTTTGTAACAGTTATTGACTGGCCCGCTCTGTCAGTCTAGCTTACTACTCAGCTCCCTTCGCAGTTGTACGTGGCTGCCTTACTCTCAGTTCAATACCGCCTGGCTTTCTTCCCCATTATCCCACCGTGCACGACGCTTTTTATTTACCACCTGCAGTGTGTCGTTCACGCCACCGAACTTGACCCACCAGTTTCCCTCTACCACTTCAGGCAGCACTCCTGGCCCTGACACCGCTTGCCCTGCTGTAGGTGCGTCCAACGTAGACCGAACACCAGCGACTGTCCACCTTGAAACTTGGCCGTCTTGCTAGCCCCTGGGAGCCACCTGCCAAAAAGACCAAGGCTCATCATTATTTCTTTCTCTCTCTCCTACCGAACGGTCGCTCACCTTCCTCCTTTGCACACTGGCAGGTTCTCCTCATACACTCACTTATCCACCTGGTGGTTTTTTTTACACGCCTGGCTCGCACCTGTCATACACCCCCTCCCTAGCACAATCCTCTCCTCCCTTCTCCTCTTCGTTCCCCGCCTGACAAAGGACTCCGGGACCGTCCGTCTGACCCATCCGCCTCGCCCATCCGCCGCGTGCTGCTCGCTAGGTAATTAACCGAACCCCCCCCATTGGCCCAGGCGTACACCTTTACCTCTCCCTTTCAATACGCCCATTACGCCGTCCATCTTGTACTTTTTTTTAAAACCTGGTTGTGCATATCGAGCCTCGCGGTCACGTCTCACTAGCCCGCCCCAAAACCGCTACTTATCAAGCAGCGATTTGACTTACTCCCGTTCTACACAGTTACCGGTATCGCCATCCCGTCGACCAGTACGCCTGGTACTCATCCCACGATCGCACATCTAGCCCACCCCGTCACTACCGGCTGCCATCGTCCCGTCGGTCTAGCAGATTTGCTCCCGCCTCGTCCGACAGTATTTTCTGTATTCCGTACCCGCACCGCCCGCTTATTTACCCTCCCTCCATTACCACGCCTTTACTGTCCTGCTCCGTTTGCATAGATTGTCGAAGCCGCCCTTCACGTTTCGGCCCAACTTGGCCCTTACCTAGACACTCGCCCAGCTCCACCATCCGACCGTCGTACCCTGACCCCCGTGGCACCCTTACCCTCTAGTCCGTTTCCTATCTGTCAATTCCCCCATCCTAACCGACCTCATCCCTGCTCGTGGTCGTCATGTCCAAGGCGCTCAAACCCCTAAACACACTGCGCAAGTCGCTCCCCAACTCCAGCAAGGGGAGCGGCGGTGGACCCACCTTCAGCCTCCAGCCCAAGTCACCCGAGATAATGAACCCACCGAAGAAGGTCATTAAGGCCCTGTACGACTATACGGCTGAGAGCCCCGAAGAGCTCACCTTTGTCAAGGGTGACTTCTTTATGGTGGTGGCCAACGAGAACGACGAGTTTTGGTACCTGGCGTCCAACCCGAACACGGGGGCCCGCGGCCTGGTCCCAGTGAGCTACTTTCAGATCGTCAGCAAGCGCCGGGAGAGCAGTCCTGCCCCGCCCTCCCTGTCCCAGATGGCCTCCTCGCACAACCAGATGGCACACATGATCCACCCAGTCCCGCACAACCCAGCAGTCAATGGCTACGGCCATGCAGGTCCCGCCCGTACGGCGTCCCCTATGCAGCAGCCACCGTCGCAGTCGCGGCCCCACACCCCCGGTGAGTCGGCCAGACGCAATTCCCGCGCGCGCTCCACGCAGCCCCAGATCTACGGCACGGTTCTATATGATTTTGATGCCGAGCGCCCCGACGAACTAGCGGCCAAGGCTGGCGACCATGTCATCATCATCGCTCAGTCCAATGAGGACTGGTTCGTCGCCAAGCCCATCAACCGTATTGGCGGCCCGGGTCTCCTACCCGTGTCCTTTATCCAGGTGCGCGACCTCAAGACGGGTCAGCCCGTGACTAACCTGCTGGAGATGCTGCGCAACAACAACATCAAGCTACCTGGGGTTGCCGAGTGGAAGCGGGAAGCCATTGAGCAGGATCGCCAGCATATCCCGCTCGGTGTGGTGGCTGGCGCGCCCCCGCAGACCGGTCACGGACCGGGTATGGTCCAGCCTCACCCGAGCGGCCCGAACTCCGTGGCGCCCAGCGCCCAGCGGGTCTCGCGTGCCAGTGTGGGCAGTGCTGGCAGCCACCCGGGCCCTGGGTATAGCGGCTCGGCGGCCCGCCAGCCCAGTTTCGATGCTAGCGAGTACAACCAACGCAACTCGCGGGCCCACACTGCGGGCGAGGCATATAGCTTCCTCGGCGAGAATGTAGCGGGGATTTCAGTGGTCTCGTACAAGAACAAGGGTGATCGATTCTATTTCCAGATACAGATGCTCTTCCGGGACGGCCACCAGCGGATCCTATTCCGTCTTTACGAAGAGTTCTATCAGTTCCAGGTCTACCTGCTGGAGGAGTTCCCTAAGGAAGCCGGTCGCATGGACGAACCTCGGACGCTGCCTTTCATGACCGGCCCTTTGTCTTTCGTCAACGAGACCATCACAGCCGAGCGGCGAGCCCAGCTGGACGAGTATCTGCGCAACCTTTTCCGACAGCCCTCGTACATTGTTAACTCGGCGCCTATTCAGAACTTCTTGGCCCCGCGTGGCGAGGATCTGGAGATTGCCGCGCCATCCACAGTACAGAATTTGCACGTACAGCCGCTACCACCCCATCACGGCTCCTCGCCGCCCCGCGAGGAACGGTACCGGTCGGGCGGCTCCTCGGTTTCCGCCAGCAACACCCTCATCGGCGAGCAACGCATCAGTTCCCCGAGCCATGAGGCTTACGCTCGAGACTCTGCGGCAGCCTACGGAGGCGGATCCGCTCAGCAGCGCCTCCCGGGCCCTCCGCGCTCGCGATCCGGGTCAGAGACTACGGCCCACAACCACCCCGATGCCCCACTCCCCTCGGGCTCCCCGACCGACCGGGGCACCGTGGCACGTCCCGTCGGGCAGCCGCCGTCGGGTGAAATCGCGGCTGCAGCGGTAACAGCAGCCATTGCTGGTGCGGCGACTACTGCGTCGGCGACGGGTGCCTCGATCAAGGTGAAGGTTATGTACAACGACGACCTGGTGGCCATGCGCATCACGCTGCCCATGACCCTCACTATCCTGCAGGAACGTATCGGTGACCGGCTCAACATCCATGTGGGTAGTCTCGAGTACCGCGACTCGGATGGCGAGTTTATAGCTATCCATTCTGAGGAGGATCTGCAGGACGTGCTTGCGGATGAGAGCAACCGCACACGGTTGGTGGTCCGAGTCACCTCACTGTAATTCTAATGTTCGCTCGTATCCCCTCCCGGTCTCGTTGCCCGTGTCACATTTTACCTACTCTGGCCCCCAGTTCCCTCCCCCTTCTCCTCACCCACACCATTTCTGCATCATCATCGATATATTATCTGTTTTATTCGCGTTTTATTAAGACTATTGAGCGGGCGCGAAGAGGAGCAGCCCACGTTACTCTCGAGTCGTTTACCGCCCAAACCTTCCTCTGTTGTTTACACTGCTCACGTTTGCGCCGGATTCTAGTACATACTATCGTCCCGGTCTCACTTTTCCCTCCCCCACACTACCCACCCTATTTGCCTATCAACGCTTCCGTATATACCCTTTGTCTTCAATTTTGGACCCTACAAACATAAATTCTGTTCCCACATTGTCGGCAGATACTTGGTATTTCGACCCCATTGTAAGGGTACGATATGACGCTGGTGACCAGCTTTGTCTTGTACAACTAAGCGGGGTCATTGCAGGACGAGGTTGGACAGATGAATAACCGCTTGTGGGTCTGCCAAGGCGAAGGGAAAGAGGCGATAGATATGATCAGAACGTTGTGATCGGCACCATTGAGGGTAAATCTTTGCATTTATAACTCTTACAGGGTTGCCAGTTTAGGGGATCAGCCCCATACGAAGCAGAGCTACTGGTTGAAGGAGTGCAGGTGTACCTGGAGGGAGTAGGGTGATAATCGATGGCGGGGTCGCTCCAGGAGAGAGGGGGGAAGGTGCAACGGGAAATACTGGAGGGTCAAGGATAGTGAGGGCACCTTTAAGTATGTAGATCATTCGCAAGAGATGTAATTTATACTTACCGATCGTGTGACGCCGACTCGAGGACTTTTTAAGCATACATGCATCCTTGCTTGAGGGCGGGGAGGGGAAGAGGTGTGGAGAACGTTTTATGCTCTAGTTTGCTATGGTGCAGCCACTTGGCCAGTCAAGAATGACGTCTAGCACGTGCAGAGATGGCCCTGACTGCCAAGGAGTCTACAAGGTGCTGTTAGCAGCGACCAAGGAAAGCCACCGAACCTTAGAATAGGCGAGGTTCGGCCGTGACTTCTAGGCACCGGAGCAAAGGGTGCTTTCAGATACTAGAGAACTTTCGCTCTCGAAGTTTTCCACGGTTCTATTGAGGATGACTGAGCCAATGCCATGTCAGTCTTGCGGTCACAGGATTAATGCGACGGCATTTGAAAATTGATAATAAGTAGGCCCTGTTCTCTCGTATAGTGTTTTTTATCGCAGCAGTAGTCATGGCGGACCGGGGCCAGATTGGCGGCTCTGAAGGCGGAGCAGCCTCGGACACTCAAGACGGCGCCATGACGCACCGTGGCGGCAGCCAAGGGGCCACAACCACCCTCCTGGCCGTTTCCTCGCGGCCCAGAGGTTGGTATTTTGAGCAGGATTGAGCGAAGGGAAGAGAGGTAGGGGTGGCGGCTCCAGAGGTTATGGGAATGGCGAGACATTAATGCCGATGCCCCTCCCCCATCGTCTGCCCTCCCCTCCTCTCCCAACCACCTTTTCACCCACTGAAATCAGCCACCCATGTGGCGCACGCGTAAGGTCATCTTCCGGTCAACACAGACAGGGTAATACAATGATGTCAAGCGGGGATTATATCGACGGGGGAAGGAGATTTAGTTTGAGGGTCCTCCTCCTGGCCCTTCGGCACGGTCATAAAAACGGACCAGTCTGTGCTACTGCGCTGCAAAGGGTCAGTAATGGGCCGAGGATTAGAGGAGGCATAGTTTCTGGAGAACCATTTGGCAGATCGATCGAAGTACTAGTAGGGTATAATTTGGACGTCACCGGGATATAGTGGACCGATGTCCTTCCAAGAAAAGCGGGGGGGGTTAGCCGTGGTGGGCTCAGAAGAAACCACAACAGCCAACCAGGGGCATGTCGGTCCAAAATAAACATAGCGGCAGTGAACTCGCCAAAACATAATAAATGCCCCTGGGGCGCGGAACAGCAATGAGCAGGGAGAGAAAAGCCCAGGACAGTCGGAGTTAAGGCGCAAGGGAACGAACAACACGCGTCGCGTCGCGTCGCAGCGACTGGTCCCTGGTATGCGCCGCATGAATAGGGACCGGGGCCAGTGTGGACCCATGTCAGTGCCGCGGTGGCATGTTTGCCATTCATCCCACTTTCTAGCCCATAGAGAAAGGGAAGTGTTATTCATTACCTGGCGACCGCCAGGTGGGGTGCCTGGATTGGGTGTAGCTGCAGTCCTGCCAACCCTGGCCGACGTGCTGCCCTGTCGTGACTTGTGCCACGAAGTGAACCGGGGGCGTGGAGCAGCTTGCTGGGATGGGGGGGGATTGAAAGGGCAAGGCTGGTGGGCCCGGTTGTTTTTGCAGAGGACCCCCGCCTAGGCCATGCAATGCAGCGTGCAGAACCGGCGGCGGATGTTCTGCGGGCCATATTTGGGCAAGTGGTTGCAGACAGGCTGACGGTTGCGGTGGTGGAGGTGTGGGAGGCAGCGTCCGACCTGGTGGTAAGGGCACCGCAGCGTGGGACCGCGTGCGCGGCCGCCCTGAATGTTTCGGGACAACATGCAAGGTACGATGCGGGCCGAGGTGTGCCCAAGGGACAAGCACCCTGTCGCTCGTATATAATACCCATAATGAATCCAGCTGGAGGGGCAGGGGTGAATCCGCCGCCCTCGCCCGTCTATCCACAGCCAATGGTCGCTCCCAAAATAAATCATGCCGTGCTAAGTGCCATTGGATGGCTCGTCTCTTCTAATTATTATGTTTCGGCTGGCCATTAAGCGCCATCCAAAGTACCCGGGCGTGCCTTATTATGCCTTGGCTGAATGGGAGTAGCCCTGTTGATCCCAGGCGGCGAAGCGGGGGCGGGTGACGGGTGGTCGAGGCGGAGATTGTCTGGATGGGGGATCCTATCAGAGTGGCCGCCGGGTACGTGGGGAGGCCGCAGATAGGGCGAGCTCGTCTGGCCAGACTTTGGGTGATAGCGGAGGGGAGATGGGGAGTCGGAGGCCCGCCATGTGAGTCGAGCCAGCGTGTGGCGGTCGGCACGACGAAGTGACCGCCATTGGAGCGCTGTCTTACGGGTAGCAGGTGGTACCAAGGCTACAACCACCCCACTGAACCGCCCCCGTGACGATTGGCCGAACCCGAGCTGCCCCCGGTCGAGTAATGCTGCAAGGCCGGCAACGAGGCATGTCGGGCGTTGGTAGCTGCTGCAGGAGCAGGGCGGGCCTTGGCACCCGTAGGCTAACCGCCAACCGCTGGTCGTGGACCGCTAGTATCAAAGGCCAGACTGTTCCTTTGTCGCGAGCCTACACCCATCCTCAGCAGGCCCACGGCC
This sequence comes from Tieghemiomyces parasiticus, assembly GCA_027575765.1. Classification (NCBI taxonomy): domain Eukaryota; kingdom Fungi; phylum Kickxellomycota; class Dimargaritomycetes; order Dimargaritales; family Dimargaritaceae; genus Tieghemiomyces; species Tieghemiomyces parasiticus. The sequence continues at coordinate 8,755 of JANBPT010000046.1, read as the reverse complement.
GTCTTCCCCTCGTGAACCAGTCGCAAGGGACTGGCCATAATATTGCCGATGGCCAGCAGGCGCGAGCGGGCCGTCGCAGAGGCAACGGTCGAGGTGGGAAAGGGGAGAGGGGACGGGGGCTTTCATTTGGCCATTGTCCTCTGCGTTGTATCGTCTCCATAACAATGGAATCATCGCTGTGCGGGCGGGGGAAGAGGGTTGAGCACAGGATCCCAGCCGGACGGCGGGGGTGGCTGCAATGGAGTCAAAGGGCCAGAGGGGACGAATGACGGGGCCTCAGCAGCCGGGGCCTCAGCCCTCCCATCTCCTCCTCGGCATCAGGCTACACAGGACCCAGTGAAAAGGGGGGGCGTCAATAGCCCCTCCCCCCAAGGGCAGTGATCACCCTCCCATTCTCCTACATTGCGGGAGCAAGAGGTGGGGCCGTCGGAGTGGGTGGTTTTTTCTTCTTTATATTGTATGCCAAAGGACCAGTGCATTAGCCCTTGTAGCCGGCATATATAAAGTTCAGCCAGCGCTCGCACGCGCCCGCGCTCTCCGGACTTACCGCATACAACCGCGCTCTCACGCATAGCCTGCTCTCCCACAAAACTCTTTCCGTCCGTCTCTTCCATAGTTGTTCATCTTGGAAAGGCCTCTGTCCGTCGCCTTCCCCACCAAACAGCCTCTCCCTTTTAATTGTCTGCCGAGCGCTGGTCCGGCCGGCTGGTCAGTTTCTGTACTGTTTGGTTGCTTTCCGATCGCCTTTAACCCGCGGTCATCCGCCCCCACCTCGCCACTCCAAGTCTCTCCCCACAACGCCGTTGTACAAGAGACTGCCCCGCCATCGGTCACACATCCCGCTGCACTCGGCGTTCCTAGCTCACCCGACTGATACCCTCCGTGGAAGCCTGTCCACCCTGCATCTGTGCGTGCCCATCTTGCCTCAGTCATCATCCCGGCGGTCTACGCTCAAGGGCCCTCTCGCCACGCCAATCGTGCGACTCAGCTACTTGTTGCTATTTTATTTCGCTACTTCCCCCTTCTTCAACCCACCCCCGCACAGTATATATCCTACTCGCCAGACCCCCTGCTATACGCACTCGGCCTTGTTTTCCACCGTTTTAATACCCTACTATCCCCCCTACTCACCTCGCTGGCGCAACTGCACGCCCCTTCTTTTTTTTTGTAGCGCCCTACTGGAAACTCCGCCCCTTTTCTCTATTTACCTCAAGGACCCGTTCCGCTTTTCCAACTCGCACCCCTCTCACTACACTCCTGGCCCTGTCCAGCACTTTTCTCCCCCCATTCAACCGGCACCAACCCTTACCCTTCCTGTGGATCCCCTCCCCTCCAGCAGTCCAGCCCAGCCTCATCCTCTGCCATGTACAACGACCGCAATAACCACTACCCGCCTAATGGCGGGGGTGGCGGCGGTGGCCGCTACCAGCAGCAACAGCAACAACAACCTCCCCGTCCCTCACCGCCCGCCGGCCACCACGGGTATATGGATGCTGACTCGGTCCATACCTACCAAGACTCGTACTACAACATCACCCCCAACACCGAGGGGGGTCACGGCTACGAGTACGAGCCCGAGCACGTATCCCTGGTCCAGAACGCCCAGGGAATCCCTGTAGCCGCCCCGCTGCCTACTCCAGGCTTCGCCCAAGGCGCCTATCCACTTTCCGCCAGCTCCAGCTTCACTCACCAGCAACCCCCCGCCGCCCCTGGCACCCCTGGTTCCGAGAAGAAGATCGACCCACGCGACGACCCGCTCGTGGACCCCAGCATCCAGTTCCTCTACAACACCCAGGACGCCCCGCCGCCCAGTTCGCGCTACTACGAGTCCTACCAGAACCTACGGACGCGTCAGCTACAGCAGGTCCAACTTACCTCGGGTAACCTGGTTCTCGACTGCCCCGTACCCACAAAGATCCTGCAGATGGGCCGCTATAAGGAGGGCGACGAGTTCACCAAGGTGCGCTACACCGCCTGTACCGTGGACCCCAATGAGTTTTTGGCCCGTCGGTACACCCTGCGCCCCGTCCTCTACGGTCGCAGTACCGAGCTATTCATCGTGCTCACCATGTACAACGAAGATGAGGTGCTCTTCACTCGCACCATGACCTCCGTGTTCAAGAACATTGCCCACCTGTGCTCGCGGACCCGTTCCCGCACCTGGGGTAAGGACGGTTGGCAGAAGGTCGTGGTGGCTGTCGTATCCGATGGTCGGTCCAAGATCAACCCGCGCGTGCTTAATGTGCTCGGTGCCATGGGCGTGTACCAAGATGGAATCATGCAAAACTCCGTCAACGGCCAGGCTGTCACCTCCCACGTGTTCGAGTACACCACCCAGATCACCGTCGACTCCAAGCTCAACATCCGCGGCCCCGATAAGGGCATGGTGCCCGTCCAGGTCCTTTTCTGTCTCAAGGAGAAGAACGCCAAGAAGCTCAACTCGCACCGTTGGTTCTTCAACGCCTTCGCCCCACTGCTCAATCCTAATGTGTGCGTCCTGATCGACGTGGGTACCAAGCCCGGCGGCACGTCGATCTACCACCTGTGGAAGGCCTTCGACCGCGACCCCCAGGTCGGCGGTGCCTGCGGTGAGATTTGTACTGACGTAGGCCGTGGCTGCTGCAACGTGTGGAACCCCCTGGTGGCCGCCCAGAACTTCGAGTACAAAATGTCTAATATCCTGGACAAGCCCCTCGAATCCTTTTTCGGCTACATTTCGGTACTGCCCGGGGCCTTCTCGGCCTACCGCTACGCCGCCCTGCAAAACACCGCCCCGGGCATCGGCCCGCTCGCCGCCTACTTTAAGGGTGAACTTCTGCACTCGGCCGACTCGGACGGCGGTATCTTCGAAGCCAACATGTATCTCGCGGAGGACCGTATCCTGTGCTTCGAGCTGGTGGCCAAGAAGAACTGCAATTGGATCCTCAAGTATGTCAAGAGCGCCAAGGGTGTGACCGACGTGCCCGACACCCTCGCCGAACTCATCTCCCAGCGTCGGCGTTGGCTCAACGGCTCCTTCTTTGCTGCCTTTTACGCCATGGTGCACTGGTACAAGATCTTCCAGTCGGGTCACTCCATCCTGCGTATCTTCATGCTCCTCCTCGAGTTCTTTTACAACCTGTTTACCCTGGTCTTCAGCTGGTTCTCCCTGGCCAACTTCTACCTGACCTATTACTTCCTCTACCACAACGTCATGGACGCCGTCAACGCCAAACCCGCCCGTGGCAAGGATCCATTCTTTGGCGGAGGCAAATACGTGTACGAAATCGGCCGTGAAATTTACCTGCTCGCCCTTATTACCATCTTCATCATCTCGCTCGGAAACCGACCGCAGGGGTCCAAGACCACCTACATGATCTGCGTCGTACTCTTCTTCATCGTGATGGTCATTATGTTCTACACCGCCATGTTCATGGTCGTTCAATCCGTCAAACAAACCAAGTTCGAGGATGGTCTCAGCGTGTTCGAGGACGCCACCTTCCGCGACATTGTCATTTCCTTTGCCTCCACCTACGGCCTGTACCTCATCTCGTCCCTGATGTACTTTGAGCCGTGGCACATGTTCACGTCGTTTGTGCAGTACCTAGCGCTCCTTCCGTCCTTTATCAACATTCTAACTGTCTACGCCTTTTGTAACGTGCACGACGTGTCGTGGGGTACCAAGGGTGACACCTCCATGAGCAACGATCTCGGCCACGCCAAGGTCAAGAAGCAGGACGGCCAGGAGGTGGCTGAGGTGGCGGTCGCCGCCAGCCAATCGGACGCCAACACCAAATACGAAAAGTTTCTCCAGGAGCTCCAGAAACCGGCCCCCGCCGTCAATAACAAGCGCGACGCCGCCACCAAGCGGGAGGATAACAACAAACTGTTCCGGACCCGGTTCCTCCTCGCCTGGATGTTCACTAACGCCCTCCTCGTCGTCACACTCACATCGACCTATTTCCTGGATTTCATTGAGGACAACTATACGTCGTCAACCGGGATCGTGTTCAACCCATATCTATCCTTCATCTTCTGGTCCGTCGCCGGTATGGCCGCCTTCCGGTTTGTCGGTAGTGTGCTCTACCTCATCCTGTTTTACACATTTGGTTAGATCCGGTCTGGGTGGTGGTGGGTAGGAAAGGATAGCGGTTGCGCGCATGGGTGGTGGGCCGGTACCCGCCCGTCGTCGCTTACTTACTACCCTAGTCCTCCTCCCCCCTCCCTCTTCAGCCCAGTTTACCTCATCTGCCTCGCACACTTCAATTACCACTCTTCCGTTTTCGATTTCAATTTTCCCTCACCGTTGTCTACCTACATCTCTCTCTCTCTCTCCCTCTTTTATTCTCTCTGTGACTTGATTCCTAGCTAACTTGCTGACAGTTTTGTTATTACTGCATCCTCTGTTCTGCGTTATAAATATGCCAAATATCCTTCCATACTTGTCCAATTTTTCTATTTATGTAGTCAGTGTACTATCCTAGTTGAGTGGATGGAAGCAACTGGGGTGATATAATGAAGAAAGTCTTGTCAAACTACAAAGCGATTTCATGGTTAGAGCTAATGGACCACTGCTAGCGACCGCCTCCAAAGTAGGTGTATCGGTGTGCCATTAACCCAACATAAATTGTCGAACCAGGAGTAATCCGAGTCGCCACAGTGGCTAGATATTACACGCAACCGCGAAAGTATAATAAATGAGTAATCCAGCGGTAGATGGCGTTCCCAGCAGCTTGGATTGATGAACCTTACAATGAAGTTAGTCCCTTGTCTAATTAAAGTTGAGACGTTATTCGCGATTTGTCAGATGCTATGATGGCCAAATCGGGCACCCTAATTAATGGGTTCGATCTCAATGGAGCGCTGTACACGTCCTTTCTATTACGACTAATTTAGTGAACCTCCTCCCCCCTCGGTGAATTCGATACCTTGCGAATGCACACATACAGTAGAGTCGTAGCTCGAACTAAAACAAACTGAAATGAACGTCCAATTCGTTTCAGTCCAACTCAGGCCCCTCTTCAGTAGTTATTGCAACGGCAGCGATCCCGACTGGCCTGGTCGATATAAATAGTCAGGTCAGCTCTCCACTTTGGTTAGAGCAACATTACATCTGCATTGTCAGCTACCTAACTCTAACCACCTTATCCACTCGCAACGTCTCCAGCCAAGCAATTATTACCGTCACCCTTCTTGACGCCACAACATCTGCACGCACGCCTATCAAGCACCATGTATTCCCCGATCCGCACCGTTCTCGCCGCCACCCTGGCCCTGGTTGCTCTCACTACCATATGTGCTTCTTCGGACCCCAGCGATAACACCGTCCGTATCCCGAATCGGCAGCAACTTCAAACTCTCACCCGTCGTAGCTTGCCGCCCAACGCCCTCCGTATCGCCCAACAAATCACTAAGGTACTCGTTGCCGGGGCCATCGCCGGACCGGCCGTGAACGCCGCCAAGGAAAAGTGTCGTGAGGTCCTCGGGTGGAAGGAGGCAGATGCTAAGGCGTTGGGCCAAGAGGTTACCAAGGCAATTGAAGTGTGCCATCTTCAGAAATAGGGGAGGGGGGCAAAAAAAAGTTTTATGGCCTTTTCTCCAATGACCCCTCCCCCCAGTAGACACCTGCGTCGTTTTCAATCCGAACCACTCACTCACCCACCTTACCTCCCAAAAAAATAAACAGATTAACCAATAGAATATTAGATGCACCCTTATCGTGTTAGCTCAATATTACCAAAAGTTGACTCATCTTAGAGGGCACACGAGGCGTAGGGCATAGCAGCTGGCTACGCTTGTTTTGTTTATCAGTATTGACAATAAAGGTCAACGAAGCGGTGGACAGTAATGCCGGTAACTGTCGTAGCCTAAACCCCCCACCTCCTGATCCATATCCCTAGTGAGGCCAGCCGGCCGCCATTTCCATCCCAGGCAGTGCCACCCAGTCGTGATGGCTGCGCCTTACAACAGTTGGTTAATGAAAGGTTGATCTTCCTACCTCCGCGGCGGCCCAACCTCTACATCGCCTTCATTGCCCAGACTGGACGCGGTCTTCTATTTTTCTATGGGTCTTGTCTCCTTTATTCCTGATCCAACAGCTACCTAGCCGTTCTCCTCTTCCTGTTGGCGCCCGACCCCACCCGTACTGTTATCCTGGAGCCCTTCTAGGTCCTGCGGAGTAGCTGCTATGAGTGATGCTGGCTATCATTAGAGTATAAAAAAACCACACGGTCGCCATTTAATAAAAACTTCAGTCATCAATCAAAGCATTAGCCTACGCCCAGTTTAAGTTAAACACTAGTTCCTTTTATTTAGTTAGTTTACTCCTACCACAGGGTAGAACATCCAGTAATGAGTGCGAAGAGAGTTGGACGTCAAGTATGGATGACTGCGAAAAGAGTTATAAAGTCAAGGATCTGGAAGATTCACAGGCATCAGGATGGTAATGAAGGGGGCGAGGCGGCCGTAATTGACAGGGTGGGCCTTAAAGTATATGCGTCGAGGGTGCAGAGTCAGCGGCACTGCATGCTATTTTAAACAGCAGGGGGGGTACCTTAGGGGTTCTGGTGGCTGATTGCTACTGATACGATTCTCCAAAATTATTATTCATACAGTACGTTGATATTCAGCTGGGTTCCATTAAGAGCATGCGTTTTGTTCAGGTACTATATGAATACGCCAAGTGTTCGTACTTACACCCCCCCCGGGAAATGTGATAATACCAATTAAACCCCATAAAATCTACAGTAGGATAGCTCACTGAGGTTATCTCACAGCATAAAATTTCTCAAGCTATAAGGGCTAGTTTCGGAACGGTATCGAGCCATCATGGTGCTCGCTGCCCAGCACAACCTAACGAATGTACCGTTATCCCGAAGAGCGCCACCTTGCCCCTCCACAGCCGGGCGTACCACCAAAAAGTAACTCATCGACCCATCACATTCTGGTTGGTGTGGCTTTGCCGTCATGTACTACCTCCTCTCTCTCTACTCTCCTTGGGCGACTGAGGAGACGGCGGTGCCTCCATTTCTCTGTCTCCATACCTCCCACCTCAATATATTATCCTATCCACCGTAGTTCTATCCCTTGCCTCTCTCGTTTCCGTGTGTTGCACTACGTTGCACAACCCAACGGATGAGCCATTCAGCCACTCTTCTAGGCACGGAACATCGGGTTTTCATGGCGTTAACAAGTCAATGCTGTCATATCCTCAGCCCTTAGCTCAAGTATAGCATGTCGCTCGTGAGCCTGACTGGCTCTGTCACTCCTCTATCGCCTTTATTTTGTTTTAAAAACAAATTGATACGGCGTGGGTTTTTAGCAACCAATATGGGAAACTGTAGTGGAGGGCACGGCTATTTTTTATTTAAATATCCCGGTCTCGCCATATGTGAACTGTGTCCTCACCTTGTTCCCTTAGTATTTATCAAGGGTTTCGATTTCATAATGATGATCTCTCCTTACCTCTTACTGCTTGTGGCAGCGATTTTAGCTTCTTCTGGAGCTTTACCTAGCGACCCGCCGTTGGGAAACCCCCCTTTTACCCCTTCCCATTCGGCCGTGGACACCAGCTCAACCTCCGACGTATGTCAAGGTCTACACCTCCCCCAAACTCACGCACTGCATGTCACCCGGCATTATCCGTACCAGGCCCACCCTGCTTTTCAAGATGGCAATCTGGTGACCCAATTGCGCCGCACTTTTGCCACCACATTGCTGGAGAGTGCCTTCGCCAAATTAACCCAACACCGTGGGGACCGTTTGGGGCCCGATACGACGGATTCCTGCAGTTTAGGTTTTCTCTTTGTAGAAACGTCGCACAAGGCCTGGTACCGCTTTCTTCCTACTCAAAAAAGCGCTAACTCCGCAGACCAGGATCGGATGGTGTACCTAATCAGAAGCACAACCGGAAACATGACCCCATCACCAGCTTCATCCGGGCCACGAGACCCCGTGCTGACGCAACCCCAGGCAGAATCGGCCCCATCTCTACCATCTAATAGGCGAGCCTTTGACGTTCAAGTACAGGGAATGCGTGTTCCGTCTCAGCCCCATTTCCTTTTGAGGTTTACTGATTGGGCAAAACGCCTTTGGTCCACCGTCAGCCAGAGCATATTCAAGACACCAAGGTCCAATTTATCAAACCATGGCTTAAGATATTGGGCGCAGCCGGCCTGCAAAGGGGCCTCGTTTGGTAGCAGATCACCAACCGAAAGGGACTCCCAAACCAATTGCGAGACTATAGCTTCCCAGTCTCCTCCAACATCATTTACCAGCGAGCCGTCAATTGTACCAAGTGAGAGTTCTGAGTTTCCTAGTAACAATGTCCGTCTGGCTCTCCCGAGCATCGAATTATACAGTGATGTACGCTACATTATGGATATGTGCTTCCCAAATCATATCATAAATTAGAAATTCACCGTATAGTCAGCCTTAGTCTAACAACCTACCTCGTTGAATTTATGCCCCCGACCTCGATTGTGGCCGTCAAAATCGTTCAATTAAGAAAATCCGAGTTTCAACATACAATATTCTCCAACTACTATGTATATCGACAAATTGCCCGCCCCTCTCAATAATAACCAAAAAAAAAGGGGTACACAGGACTGGCTGTAATGCGTATGTCGGTGAGATGCAAACAAGTTCGGTATTTTCATGAATGTAAAAGGTGTGCTACCCCATCTGAATATAAAATCAGGCTGCCCCATGCAGGGATCGAACCTACGACCTTCGCGTTATTAGCACGACGCTCTAAACCAACTGAGCTAATAGGGCC